>JBBPOB010001002.1:0-11496 GCA_038091275.1 Tylopilus subfusipes | reverse complement strand
AGTTCAAGTATCGATAGTCTTGGCAAGGTCGAAGAGATCCATCTTTCTTTCCGACAAAGAAGAAAGGTGAGGCTTGGGGGGATTTCGATGGTTTGATTTTCCCACTAGCCAGATGTTCTTTAATGAACTCTTTGCATGCAGCGTCTTCTTTTGGGTTGAGAGAATAGGTTTTCGCTATCTTTGGTTTGAACCCTTTGGTCAACTCGATCTGATGGTCAAATTCTCTTGACGGAGGTAATTCTCCCTCAGTAGGTTCATCAAACACCTTTTGGTATTTTCGGTATTTGGGAGGGAGTTTTACTTTTTTGATGTTGAAGTGTTGGGCGATTTCCATAGCGATTGTTGTTTTCCTGACTCGAGTAGTTTGATTGGGACCATATCTCTCCTTCCACCACTGCGTGATTTCTTGATCGGGGTCCTTTTGAAGATATCTCACAAGAAGTGTGTCAGCGATGGAGATTCGCCTTGGTTTTGGCCTGGTGAGGACGGGACGGGATTTGAGAATTACTTTCCTAGTCATCCAGTTTACTAGGGGGTTTGCTTCGATTAACCAAGGCATTCCTAGGATGACATTTTCTCGGCCGAGATTTAGCACGAGCAGGTCTCTTCGTTCTTCGGTTTCGGCTATTTGTAAGATGATTGATACTTTGTGACATATTATTCCTGAGTGGTTCTTTGTCCCATCTATGTTGTAGGCGATGATGGGCTGAGGTAATTTGATAAGGCGGAGGTTGTTTCTTTTTGCAAAATCTCTGTCAATGAAATTTCCGCTTGCTCCACTATCCATGAGGGCTTGGGTTTGGATCAGTTTTGAAGTCTCGCTGTTGCAAAGTTGAATAGATAATTCTATTGTTTGGGCATCTGGTGCTGTTCGATTTACAGTCAAGAGTCTGTGTCTAGGAGAGGAAGCCGTTCCATTCTTCTTCTCTGCTTTCAAAAATCCGATCCCTTTACCTCTTCTTTCTCCTTTGGTTCTTCGGCAATTCCTACATCTTCATTGTAGTACTGTTCGAGGATATTGAGAACTTCATCCTTGGTTGTTCCTTTCTTTTCAAGGTCTGCTACGAATAAACCTAACTTGCTTTTGGGCTTCACTTCATAGTTGCGAGCCGGGTTCCTTCAAGGGCGCAGGGGAGGAGTTTCCTTAGTCTGGGCAGACAAGTTCTTTTGAGGGTGGTTCCTGGTACTGCAACCTTGTTTGTTGCAGATGAAGCACTGCTTTTCTCTGATGCATTTCAGCCTTTCGTTTGGAGAGAGGAAGGTCCGGTCGACCTCCATAGCGAAGGGGTCAGCGGGGGCTTTCTGGAAGGTAAGTTTCCCTGCTTTGATGTCGTTGATCCTCTGGAGTTGAGCATGGAATTTGCTGGTTGCTTCGATCCATCCTTTAAGCATGGTAGGGGTGGTTTCCATGGAAAGGATCATTTCGGCGATTCTAGGGAGGAGTCCTCTGGCGAAGTATTTGAGGACGGTAGAATTGGTATCATCTGCTCCGAATTTGGCTGCTTCTGTTCTGAAGTCCGAAATGTAACTCTAGAAAGAGTTTAGGTTCCTTGGGTTTCGGTCCTGCATCATTCTTTCTAATGCTCACCTCGCTTCTGCTTTCCTGTCTAAGGGGTAGAAGGTGGCCAAGAAGTCTTTCTTGATTTCTGCGAACGTTCATGGTTCTGCTGGGTTGTCCGCCATTCGTTGGTACCATCCTTCTGCGAAGGTGGCACCTCTTTCTTTGCTCATCTTGTTGAGTGCGACGATCCCCCTGACTTCAGGATCATCGTACAGTTCAGGGTTCATATTAAAGTATGCTTCAAGGGACAGGATCCACCAGTTAGCGTCAGATGACTTGCCCGAAAAGTCATCCGGTAGACCTGCTTTCAATTCAGTTGGTTGTGCAGCGTGTGCGTCAGCCATGATTCTCCGAGGAGAGGGGGGTGGAGGTGGGGATATGTTTATGGGAGATGCCGTTCGATACGATGGACTTGTTCTTCCAGACAGAGGAGGTAGAGCAAGAGGATGAGAAGGACAATTTGATGGGAGTTCGTCGGCTGGGATGATTCGTCCGAATTGTCGCTCATCTTTAACGAGGGCTGATTGAAGGGCGGCAGTTTTGTCTGTTGGGGCAAAGTGAACCCAGTCAAGGAGGAACTGAGTTCTAGGGTTGAGGGTTTGGGATGGTCCTGTGATTCTTTGCGGAGTAGAGACGGGAGGGGGAGTGTTTGCACGAGGGGTGCGATCGGTTGGCGGGGGAGATGGCGATGGTGATTCTGGAACATGGATGCTCCGACGGAACGTGGTAACAAGGGGTAGTCCCTCAGCGGTAAAAGCTGGGGAGAATGAAGAAGCTAGTTCTTTTGATACACGGTAGTGTAACTAGTGTTTCACCACTACCAAGGTCTACTTCAAAAGCGTAGACAAGTCTTATAGAGTGAGACGAGTCGAGATGTAGTCACACTAATGTTCCCACTAGTGGTCACTAGCAATGCGCTGGAATTGCGTAGAACTAGCTTGGGAAGTACAGCCTTAGCACTGCCCTTTATATACTCAGTGATCCGGCACACGGACCAACCCAGGAAAGGTAGAAGAGAAGTCATACGATGTCACGAGCGAATGAGAATAAAGAGAAGTGGACGTCGTACAATAAGAAAGAGCCAATGACAAAAGGCAGCTCAGCTGCGGACTGCGGAGGTACTCGACTGTGGACTGCGCAGGTACTCGAGATACGTGGACCAATAGGAAACAGACAATGGTGACTCGAGGTGACTCAAGTCGTGGCGTGAGAATCCCCTTACTAGAAGAGGATCTATAGTACAAAAGGCAAACATTAGGTAAGCATTGTGGGACGCGACTTCCCACGATTAGAAACAAGGCATAAACAAGAAGGAAAAAAAGAGAAAACCGTATCAGGCACAGCCACACAGACCCTCATACAACAGATAAATACCCTGCGCCTACAGTGGACTCATCAGTTCCAGGTTGCAGATATAAAGACAGAGAACTCTATAAGAGACTCTACCTTTCATTGGCTAGCACATCTCAGCACAGCCCATTACCTGATAGTTCACCAATCAGGCTTAGTAGATACACCATTACACTTCTCTGCTGAAGAGACTATAACCATTCCAAAGCCTACAGCAGGAGAGGCCATCATTATCCCATCTGGAATTCAGTGTGCAGATTGCACTTTAATCTACACTAAAATACAGCAATCCTACATTGACCATAGCCAAGTCATTGCCTTTAAGCTTGCAATCTTGCATGCCCTTGAGCAACAATTGCAAGTACTTGCCCATCCATTTACACCATCCATACCTGATTTAGTAGCTACACCCACAATAGTACCAGTAGCTACACCTAAACAGCCTAAATAGAATGGTGGAAACACAAGTACCATCTGAGCATATTCAAGCTGTCAAAAGCCTAGCCATGCTGTTATTAGTTGCCCATCAAGGAAGCAAATCAACAAGAGAACCTCAAAGGTACAACCAAATACCTCCACAGCAGGGTCAGCAATCAAACATTTCATACCAGGGACAGATCCCACAAGCCCTAGAGCCACCAAGTGCTTAGGGACAGGATCCACAGGTTTCAGAGCAAGCAAGCACTCTACACCAGGAACAGGTTCCACAACCCATAGAGCAACTAGCACAACCACCCCCCTATCTGGGAAGGCTGCGACCCCTAGCTGAACTTTATATGGACCAATAATGTATAATGAGACTGTTCCTCTCCCACTGTCAGCAAATCCATCCCAGCTCTGGCTTCCAGGAATGATACACCCTGATGCAACTAGCTTGGAATTATGGGGCTGCACAATCTATAATCCATGAATATGCTGGCTGTTTTGTATTGTACTATATTCTGACTAAGATTGATAGAGAAATGAGACAGCATCTTTAAGGGGAATAACGTAAATGAAAATCCCTAATTGTACCTAAGTCAAATTTCAAATGTGGATCATGAACCTTATTATGAAATGAGAACACCATCTAATAAACTCATCCCCTGAAAGAACAGTTTCAGTTTCCCCATCACTACCTTTCACCTGAACAAACACTGTCACTGCTGGTGAGCACAACTCCCACCAATCAATAATGGTACTAAAATAGTAGATAGAACTATGCCTAAACAATGTTCTCAGTTCAAACACAAGTGCCAGAACAGCACCTTTATATTTACCCACCTTGCCACCGCCACCTCTGGCTATGTCGTGGGATATGAACTAACTTGCCCATCATATGCCAACACACTCATGGCTATTTATACAAGTGCTCAAAGCACTCCAATACTTGTTGGACACCCTAGCCATATTATTATACACTGGAAGGACTGTGTAGACATCAAGGTAGTATCCTCACCCCACCATCATCCTTCTCAAACACCATTCTTTGTACTTCACCTGCCAATTGATTGGTACGTGCTAAAATGCTACCAAGAGCTACACCACTCCATTTATCTAGCTTTTCACAAACTACTGTGTCAAGTTCAAGAACTTGTTAACAGTAATCCCATTTATTTTTCATACTGTGTTAAGGAAACCCCAGCACCTGCTGTTTCTGCTTTATTAACATCCACTCACTAGTACCTATCTATCTCCTATCCCCCTTCCTTACCTTCCTCAACTGTATGGTACTAAAACATAGTACCAACTATATAGCAATCATTACAGCTATAGAAGAGCAATACAAGCTGTCAGAGTACATCACAACTGTGTTACCATCACAGGACAAAATGGTCATACACCAGCATGCTAATCCTACTGCTAAAGACCTACTCCAGCATGAAGGACTATTTGAAGAAATATTTGAGTTTCTATAAGCACAACTGTTCAGACATGGTGAAGCACTAGGAAATGACTTCTTGTTTCCTGAGTACCATGTACACATCACTATTCAACTCACAGGCCATTATGCTGGCCACCCTATTATTCATTGGGATTGTCACTTTTGTTGAAGTATCTATAACTATGCATGACTTTTCAATCAAAGACTAAATAGTCTATGGCTAGAGATGCATCATCTAGACCCAGTGCAATTCCCAAACCAGAAACACAGTGAGGAAATGATTGACCCATTGAATTGCCCATTCCCTCGCTTAACTACTAATACTATACGTGAAGTCTTAACTGCACTGGCATGTTCTCAACCACATCCACAAGGTGATCCAACTCATACTGATGAGGATGTATCACAAGATGATGAATCATCTTGAAATAGTAGAATCAAGGGTAATTATTTTCCATTCCCTATGGATGACCTGCATGAAAATTATTGATACGTGTAGGTGTATCTCTCCCAGAAAGCTTGATCAAGCCTAAGTGAAGACATAGACTGACAAGGTCTAGTCGAGTGTTAAGCCGAAGTTATACGACTTAGGATTCAAGCAGGAAGAGAATGCGCTATGAGAGCATAGAATCAAATTGGGTTGTGCTACTACAAAGGGCGGTCTTATATACTGTACTAAGACTGCACACAGACCATGTACTCGATATGGGAATATCCTATTAAGGAATAAACCCTGCTACACTGGGTGTTCTCATGCACTATATAAGGAGAACCAAAAGATAAGCATGAGTCATTGGCGACATGTACCCGTGATAGGTGGAGCCAATGAGAAACAAGAGATACACGCTAAGGAGAACGTGTATGGTCCCAACCAATGGGAACAGCATAATGTATTTGCCTTGAGGTGTTGCGGATAAGCCTCGAGGTGCTGCACAAACCATGAGGCACTGCGGAGATCTGAAGATGTACTGCGGAACTGATAAGGTGATATTCCGCAGTAGGCACGAGGTCGGACTCTGTATGATGGTCCGGATACGGGTAGATTGAGGTACCGGCCTCTGTTGGAGATAGGGCATTGTTGTGGTGGTCCTCGGAGTTCCTATATGTCTCGGTATGGTTATATGTGTCAACGTGATCGTGGGAATGTCACGTGACCTCTGCTTAGTCAGCAGGAGCGCGAGATGCAACACTATTGGTAGTGTGCACGGCAAGAGCTCTACTCTTCCTCTTGAGCGAGCGATGATGATGACAAGTAATGACATCTAGGACTGGCACCTAGGATGTCGCATAATGTGGAAGTCAATAAGGCTTCTCTTTAGGTGAAGCTAGTAATCTTGGAGTGCCGTTGGAATGGCGACTCTGTCGAATAGCAAAGCTATAAGGACATTAGGATTCCTTCTGCTAGTTAGCGAAGCGAATCGTAACAATATCCTCTTACTAAGATTTGATCATCCTCGATCAAACCCATCCTTTATCTCTATCCTTCCTTCTTCTTATGATTCGTATGGAGAGGCCCAATGCTCATCCATCCATAATGAATCCTCTTACTAAGGTCTTAGCTTCTGGGCATGGTCCCTTCCAGTAAGCTAGATAGCTCGTCGAAATCAGATTGAAAGAAGTCGGGGAGTGCGACGGGAAGTAGTCATGGACTTCTTGGAATGGCGGTGTTGTCAGGTTCGCTGGTACTGACATTTGACACTTCGGAATCTTGCTCTTCGAAGGTTAACAGTTTAGCGTCGTGTAGAATGTCATCCTGAATCGAATTTAGGTCTCTTCCATCAGCATCGTAGACCTGGATCTGTGGAAGGGGATTAGACAGTTTATCCTCGTTATCTGGGAGGTCTTCTTCCATCAGGGAAGGCAATAGACAGTTTATACTCCTATCTAGGAGGTCCACTTCGGATGTTGAAGGGAGTAGACAGTTTAAGCTCGTGTCTAGGAGGTTCCCTTGTTGCCGTTCTCTCTCTTCGGCTTCTCTTCTTTCTTCTCATTGTTGGTGCCTTTGAGCACGTCGGACTGCCCAGTCCGTTCTGCGACAGAATGCTTCTATGTTCATCGATTGCTCTAGGTGGAGGCATTGGGTAGATAGGCAGTAGGTGTGGTATTGCCTCAAGAGCGTCCTAGCTTCGGTTCCAAATTCTTCAGGGATGGTCCCAAAGAATCTTCGTGAGTTAAGCTCTAGTCGTGAAGGATAATGGTGTCGGCGATATCTGGGCATTTAGGGATAATGAGAGAAGATCGAATTTATATCTCTTAAAATGATAAGTCGTCGAGAGCATAGCCAGGCTCGTCGACGTAAGAGAGAGAGAGAGAGTTTAGCTCCGATTGAATATGATGAGCCTTCTTATATTGATCAAGAAGGTCGGAGTTTCGAGTTAGGTACTCCAGAATAAGGTCTTCCGTTTCCCACGAGGTGGCAATCAGGTTGTGGTCCCATTCACACAGGTATTTGTAGTACCCGTGGACTTGTCGATGGTCATGTATCGAGGTGATGGGAGTCTCCTCATAGTCTTTGCACTCTTCTTCCAAATAAGAGGCGGTTTCCTTGTTGTTGAGGTTGGCATCGTAATCGACTTCTCCTTCCTCGCAGTTTGTGAAGTCAAGGGTCTGAATAACTTCCTCTTCTTCAGTCTCTTCCTCTCTGTCATAGAGGTCGAGCTCATCGTCTTCATCAACGTAGGTATTGAAGTTGATGGTTGCTAGTTTAGTGTCATTGTGGACATTGCCTAGTTTAATGTCATTGCAGACATTGCTCGTTGAAGATTTTGCAGCGTCCTCGGTTTGCTGCATTAGGGTTCGAAGCGTTTTCAGGTGGGCGAGAACCTGATCTGCTTTGAGAAGGGAGGGATGTTGGTTGAGTCGACATACGTCCTTGGATGATTGTTCGTATATCGAGGATGGGATTTGTTCTTCCATCCTAGTCTCGGGTTCTTTAATATTGTCAGACGACTGGGATGATTCGTGTATAGGGACTATTTCACCCTGATGGTGTCCAGATGGTCCGGCTATTTGTTGCTCAGGGTCGAGCCAGAACTTCTTTCCTTCAAGTCATTTTCAGAGATCGCTTGCATCTACCGATGGCAATCGTTTGATGGGAGAGGGTATTGGGGAGATATCCCGGGAAGTTGTGCGAGGTGTGCGATCAGAAGATCTTGTAGGAGTCTTCTCAACTTCAGCTCCGGGGTAGACAAAGATTTCTTCGTCATCTTCCTCTTCCATCTGCAAATGTGAAGAATAAAAGTCATCCTCATCGTCAGACTTTTCAGCAAATTCTTGAATTTTATCCCCCTGTTTAGAATTAGAGTCGTCCTCAATCTCTATATCATAACTAGGGGTGCTGATTCCATGTTTGTTCCAGGAAGTTGCGGGAATGGGCTCATCCGCTTCTTCCATACCGTAGTCCAGGTTAGGGATTAGGTAAGGTCCTTGTTCAAGGAACCTAGGAACATCTTTCTCGTCGATCTCCTCCACCTTGCTCGTGGAAGGAGTTTCATCCTGTGGGGGGCATCCGAGAGTGAACACCGATCCTCCTTCTCCTCCTCCAAAGTATTCAGGGTCGTCTTTCTTTCTAGTCTGACGTCCCGTCTGCTTTGGTTGTTTGGTCAAATCCCCTTTCTTTGGGGAGACCTCCTTGTCTTTTCCCTTGGTTGATGCCTTGGAATCAGTTCTGGCCTTTTTACGACTTGCTGGGGTCGTTTCCTTGGTTGGGGTCGTCTCCTTTTCCTTTTTCTGTTTTTCCTCGGCCTTGATCATTTTCCAAGACCGGCGTACAAGGTCATAGAAGAGTTCTTCTTCAATGTCCTCAGGAATTTCAGGAAGGGCGCGTCTCTTTCACAGCACACGAAGGATTCAACGGAATAATCTCGCATGGGCAGGGCGAGACAATTCGACTTTCTGTTGTCCACCTTTCCTTTTAGGCAGACTCTTGGGCTTTTGGGTTCTGATCTCGGCCAAAAGCTTGCTTTCCCAGTTTAACGACTTAGCGGTCGTTTCCTTGTCTACTTCAGCTTTGGCTCTTATAGCCGCTACCTTGTAGAAATCGACGTCGGGTTGGGCATATGGGCCCTCCTTGTTTGCTTTCATCGTCTTATATTTGATGGTCGCGAGTTTGGCAGCACGGTCGGAGACTTCGCCTTGTCTCTTCCTTTCTTGCTGCTCGTCGACGTGTTTCTTGATTGTGGCTATTTTAGCCAGATTGACTCGTTTTTCTTTGTTCATTTTGATCTTGATACGCCTTATTCGTTCAAGATCTATTCCTTGTTTTTTAGCCTTGATCCGCCTTATTCGGTCAAGGTCTATAGCACTTTCCCTGGGGGCTCCATCCATTGTCATCCCGGACAGTCCAGCTTTTCCGTGTTGTGGGTGGGTCCCTACCCAAGGATGGCAGTTCCTTTGCAAGGCTTTCTTTTTCAAGGAGATGGTCTTCTGTCTACCTTTCCAACGATGGACCTCTGTCCAACCGTCATTGCTAACTGTTCTTCCCTTTTCGTTGATTGATATGACCATTGCACAAGGCGTTTCTTCTCCTTCTCCAAGATATGCGATCCGGAGGGAGTTGACACGAGTCATTGGGAAGTTTCTTGTTGGAAGCCATACGACTGGCTTCTTTGCCTTAGTTCGTTCCATTGGATGGTGAACGAACTCTTCCTTGCCCTGGGTTAGACCGTTCCCAGAGAGGGGTTCCTTTTCTAAGGAGAATCATACTGTCTTCTTGAGGGGGGCATGCATCTCAAGAGTCTCCTTGTCCGCTTTAGGTGCCGGGCGGACCGTTTCTTTGTTGTTGTGCTCCTTTATAGCACTCGGTTTGGGACATCCCGAGCTTGGAGCTACCTTTACCTTCTCCTTGACCAGGGAAGGGCTAGTCAGCGCCTCCTCCCTGGATACGAGTGGAGAGGCGGGGTTTCCTTGTTTCTTTGTCTCTTTGGCCAGTTTCCTGAAGAACCAGTTAAGCTTCATCTTTGTTGACATGTATGAAGGCGAAGGTGTAAAGACTTCATTTGTGACGGTCGTGGGCGCATTTGCCATCACTTTGCAATTGTGAATGTTTGGTGAGGTGTTCGACCTCCTTTGTCAGCGGGCCCTCCGTGGTTTCACTCCGGGAGAGGCGGTCACCCTCTCCCTTGGCACGAGTGGAGGGGTGGTTTGGACGATTTCCTTCGGCTTTGGCACGAGGGCCGAAGGATGGGTGATGTTGCCGGTTACGGCAGCGGCAAATGACTTTTTAGAGAGCTTTTCTGCTCTGGCGAGTTGGCATTGTTCTGGTGTCTTGTACCAGAATGCGTTGGCACCGAAGTACCAGAAGTGAGTGAGGGGGACACGATCCTCGTCAGTCATTGTAGGTGGTAGAAGGGGTTCGAGTTGCAAAATCTCTGTGTACTCCTCAAGGGGAAGATTGGAGCGGAAGGGTAGTTATCAAGTGTTTGGAGCGAGGCTCAACGAACAGGTGAAGGAACAGGGAGTGGAGGGTTACTAAAGAAAATTCTCAGTAGCGGGTTGCGCTCATTGAATCTTCTTCGGTGTGTCAAAAGTCGGTTGATCTTTGGACAACCTTCGTCCAATATACCAAATGATGGTGGTATACCGACGTGACGTTACCGGTGATCACGTGAACTGGAGAGCAGTTTCGAGTTACGCCCGTTCGTTTGTCAAGGATTGACGACTACCAAGACCTAGTGCACTATGGTCTCAACAGCAACTTTATCCTTATTTCACCAGCAGGGTATTGTGCTTTCTGAAAATTGCACCTCTAACTGGTTATACGGCGGACGACCATATGAATATGCGTGATTTAAGGAGTGCAGTTCTCCTCAGTGTTCTACCACGAACAAGAGTTGCTCCTACCTAGAGCCGGGGTACGTCCTACTGCGTAGAAGGCAGGAACGAGGGGAGAATTCGATTCTTTTGATATGCGTAGGCGTATCTCTCCCAGAAAGCTTGATCAAGCCTAAGTGAAGACGTAGACTGACAAGGTCTAGTCGAGTGTTAAGCCGAAGTTATATGACTTAGGATTCAAGCAGGAAGAGAATGCACTATGAGAGCATAGAATCAAATTGGGTTGTGCTACTACAAAGGGCGGTCTTATATACTGTACTAAGACTGCGCACAGACCATGTACTCGATATGGGAATATCCTATTAAGGAATAAACCCTGCTACACTGGGTGTTCTCACGCACTATATAAGGAGAACCAAAAGATAAGCATGAGTCATTGGCGACATGTACCCATGATAGGTGGAGCCAATGAGAAACAAGAGATACACGCTAAGGAGAACGTGTATGGTCCCAACCAATGGGAACAGCATAATATATTTGCCTTGAGGTGTTGCGGATAAGCCTTGAGGTGCTGCACAAACCATGAGGCGCTGCAGAGATCTGAAGATGTACTGCGGAACCGATAAGGTGATATTCCGCAGTAGGCACGAGGTCGGACTCTGTATGATGGTCTGGATACGGGTAGATTGAGGTACCGGCCTCTGTTGGAGATAGGGCATTGTTGTGGTGGTCCTCGGAGTTCCTGTATGTCTCAGTATGGTTATATGTGTCAACATGATCGTGGGAATGTCACGTGACCTCTGCTTAGTCAGCAGGAGTGCGAGATGCAACACTATTGGTAGTGTGCACGGCGAGAGCTCTACTCTTCCTCTTGAGCGAGCGATGATGATGACAAGTAATGACATCTAGGACTGGCACCTAGGATGTCGCATAATGTGGAAGTCAATAA
>JBBPOB010001001.1:0-11498 GCA_038091275.1 Tylopilus subfusipes | reverse complement strand
GGAACCTGTGGGCCAAATTACATAATTCTTGAATCCACTCATAGCCACAGGTATGTACCACATTTCGCCTAACTACCACTAAGCACCATTCCCATGCCCTCAAATACTACAGAGTGAATACTCTACAAAAACCAAACATTGCAACAGTTTTTGAGGTCACTGTATATGACTACACCCCTTGCTCCTCATTGACTAGTAGGATTTTTGTTGACTACATTTGTTACTGTGCGCCCAGGAGTAGACAAGTGGTATGATTGAGCTTGGATTGTAGTGACAAATAATATGACACATTCAGTGCAATCAACAAACACATCAGAATAAAGCTGGACAAACAAGACAGCAGTGACACAGAGGCCATGCTGGACATACTGCACAGAATCAGTGCAGTCGCATGGAAGGAGAAATGGCATGTCCTAGCAAATGGGGTGACAAAGGGAAAATATATGTTGAGATGGATAGCAGAGGGTAGGAAAGTGCACAGGTATGGCGGATGAGCAAGGGTGAGAATGGGCGGGTGGGAGTGCATAGTGAGGCATGTGTGTACATCCATGTGCATGTCATGAGTGAGGGTGACAGCAGGTGTGTGCATGTCCAGGGCCATGTGGACATGCAGGAGGGGTGGCAAGGGTGGGGACGAGGCAGGCAGGCAGGTATGCATGTGTGTAGTGAGTGGGGGAGTGCATGCACATCAATGTGCATGTTGCAAGTGAGGGCAAGCGTGTGTGTGTGTCCATGGTCATATGGACATGCAGAAGGGGTGGCAAGGATGAGGGTGAGGCTGGACATGTAGGTGTGTGTGCAAGAACGACAGCAGCAGGGATGGATGGATGTGCATGTGGTGGACGTGCAGGAAGGGTGGCAAGGACAAGGGCAAGGCTGGACATGTGGGCATGCATGTGCATCACAAGCAAGGGTGGGTGTGGATGCACATGCATGTTCATGTGGACACGCTAGAGGGGCGAGGTGTGGATGGTGAGGGTGGGCAGGCATACACAGGTTTACCTGTGCTCTTTCCTAGCAGAGGGGGTGACAAGCTATGCCCCATGCTTGGTGGTAAACAGATTTGCTATGGTGATCTCATCAAGAAGAGGTAAGTGGGGTGGAGTACCAGGATGTACAATGATCGCTTGTCAAAAGCAGTGGGTGTTCATAAGGCGGTGACAAGCTGAGATCTTGCTGGATAAAGCCAATAGCTGGTTCAGCACAGTCTTGTGTAAGGAAGAAGGTAGGTGGGGCATGGGGGGCAGTCCAAAAGCAAGGTGGGTGGAGTGATTGGTGAGGCAAGGGCATCAGAACAAGTGATGGGGATGCGATTGGCCGCACTATGAGAGAAAGGTAATCAGCAATGTTTTTGGGTGACAAAAGTAGTGTACTTTATCTCATATATGTCTATAGCATGCCCATCAACAACTAAAATGTTGTATGTCTATATGTAAGCTGCGGTGCACAATGTGAACACTGGCATTGATGGTGATGATGTGGAAGTTGAAGTGAAGGGCAGGTGGCTGGCTGTGATGTGTTTTTCAATGTTCACATGGGAAATTCCATTCTAGGTAGGTGAACTGCGATCCTTATCGTCCTCGACTCAACATCAATGACACAACGCACTCAATGTCAACTCGCAGTACCCAGTATAAAAGGTATGGCTACTATTCTTTATTCTCAGGCCACTCTTCCCTCATGGACCTCACCCAGCACCAGTTTGCTGTCTTGGAATGGGCGCAGGAGCTTCTTGAAGGAGTTGGGCTCACGGTGGCTAATCTTGAGTTGATCTCCCCATCCTCTCATTTGTCCTCATGGCTATTCTCTCATTCATCCACTCCTTCCATTCCTTCTTCTTTTGGCCCATCTCCTGCAGTCATTGCATCACACTATCTTCCACCACCCTCCCATCCCTTCTCACAGGTCGAAATCAACCAATGCCTTCACAAGATCAATTCCAAGCTGATGGCAGACCAGATTGTCATCCACAAACTGAATGTGATCATTGAATATCCAGAAACAGGTGCTGCATCTTCCCTAGCTGTTGTCCATGTCTTTTCCATTGATCCCAACCACTTTGTGTTGGAGTTAGCAAACAGTGTGTGATAGTACAGCCACCAGATTACTTAATCATGAAGTACATTTTCTCACATCTCATAGTTAGACACCTCAGCTGGTTTCCCAACCACTAAGGTGAGATCTTCATTTACCTACCTACTCTAGTACTGACTTATCCACAGTACTTATTATTCAATACTTTGAGCACCCCAAGTCAAGTTTCCAGTACTCCTTGGGTAATAGTCATGGCAGGCTGAAGAATGTCTATTGCAGCCTTTTGTGGGATGATAATGGCAAGCCAGTCAAATACAACCGGCTTATGACATTGTGTATATTTTTTATTATCATCTGTGGTGCTGGTTGCTGACATGCTTGATGCTAGGCCATGGTCTCAAGGTCTGCTCTGCCCCTAGTCCAGATGTTGCGACAGATTTCTTGCATTGGTACACAAGCCATGAACATGTTCATGCTGTTTGTGCCCCTCTGCCATTCCTTGGCACAGCCAAAGCTGAAATCTTCATGAAAACACTCACTCTCTTCTGCTCACTGAGCGAGCATGGCTGCTTGTTTATAACCAGTCCCAAACATGCAAAAGTAGGAACTGGGGTAGATGAGTCCAACTTGAAAGCTGAGATTGAGGCAGACAAGCTGAATACGCTGTATCTGCCTGGTTCCTCTGTCCTGGTCAAGCGCTGCCACCAAAGTAGGCAAAAGAAAGTGGACGATGGTGAGAACCAATGTCAGGGCAGGCTCTTAATGTGCTGCAACATTTACAACCATTACTTTATTGTGTATATATTTGTGTATTTTTTGCAGATCTCTACTAACTGTATCATAGTTGTGAATACCGCACATGCACTGATTGTGCACATCTCATCATGCACAACCAAGAGTATGATGTTGATTATCTTTCAGCACTCCTCACCAATGATCTACCAAGGATTTCAAAGTATGAGATTGCTGCTAGGCAAGAAGGATATGGCCCACTGGCTCCATGCACATTTACCGCTTTGCCATCAGCACAAACACAGACATGTCATACATTTACTCCATTGTATTTGTAATTTCTACTGACTGTTCTGCAGCACATTGGCATCATTCTCCAGATGGCATACTCACTTGAGGATCTCTACTACCATGGGTTGTGAGATGCCCAACAAGGTTCCATATCTATGAACCTAAAGATCTCATAGCATGTCCACGGATTGCTGTTGTCTGTTGAAACCCACATTCTCATACACTGCTGTCATTCATTCAGGAATATGACCTATAGAAATGCTAGAGAAATCTCTATGCCAATCAATCCCTCCAGGCCCAATCTGACTAATGAGCTGGTGATAAGACAACTATATCTACCAGATCAAATAATGGACAAGGGTATGCTATATCTAAAGAATGAGTAAGAAAACTTTAGTCAATTGGATCCCTGGTCGTTCTTCCTTATTCCAAGCAATAGTACTTATAGGGATTAGGGTTGACTACTGTTCTAGCTAAGGGATCTAGTCTAATCTACCTAATAAAGGCTGAGCTTGATGCTAATCTATGTCTAACTAATTAATACGAATGGCTTTCTGGCTTGGCCTGCCTAGAAAGGAAAGGAATATGTAAGCTGCTCTTGGCTTACTATGAAGGGTTGTCAGATGTGGTAATATCTGACACTAAAGGTAATGGTTTGTTTACAGCTGTTGTGGTGTACAGATCTGGTTTACAATTCTTACTAGCTATTTCAACAATAGGCTTGGCCTAAGGTTTGATGACTAATTACTTGGTTGTGTTGTTGTGGGAAATTCCCTTATAAGTCACTCAGTTCACACACAATAGGGTTTAGAAGATAAACTCTTTATTGGTTGACTGGAGTGCTTGATTTAATGCAAGATCAGTACAGGTACTAGATATTCCTAGGCTAGATTTGTCTAGGTTATGGTTGCCTTTCTACTTTAGTGGCTACCTAGCAACTATTAATTATGTGATCAGGGTTGCCTTTCTGATAAGAGAGGCTGTGTTTCCCTGATCTGGTAGTAGTTTTCTGCTAAGTTCTAGCTACCATATATATAAGAGCTATGTGATTGCCCTTATCTGGACTCTTCATTTGAGTCTGATGTGAGGATTGACCTTTTTAGGTATGTACCTGAAGTGGGGATCCTAATCCTTGCATGCAAATCTGCCCTCCTTATTGTAGAATACTCAGTAAGTCACTAAGTAAGCTAAGGTAACTACCGTGCGATGTAAGGTCTAGCTTATGTAAGCCTAAATACTATATTCGGAATAAATTCCAACACTCCCCCTCAAACACAAGGGGCAAAGACAATAGCTGTAAGTGTTTGCCAAATAAAAGGAATGATAAAAGGGATGTATACCCAATAAATTGTTGTTAAAACAAGTGTATCGCGTCCTTCAAAATGAGTGGTATTGTCCATGTCATGCTGTGCTGGCATGATTGCCCGATTTGGTAGGTTGTGGCTCACTTGCCTCTAGGTGTGCATGCTCATGCTTGATCGACTCCAGTAGTGTCGTCTTCACGTTTCGCAGCTTGGGATCACTTCTGCATCACCTATAATCAATATACAATATATTCTCTGCATCCAATTTGCCTGATATGGCCTCAACACGTTCGGATGACCTGGTGAGTCCATCTAGTGGTGCTGATGCCTTTAGGTCGTGTTCTCAGTCGTCCTTGATGACGTGGTGGGTTAGGATGGTCAGTGGGTCGTCTGGTGTCATTAGGAAGTGGGTTGGATGGTCCAGGTGCATTCGTCTTTGTGCGCTGGCACTGCTCGTGCTGACCCTTCTCTTCATCAGCTAGTGGCCGCATTTCGACTCATTTCAAGTTGCAGCATGTGCCACTCATTGCGCCATCTATCCAGTCACAATTCCCATCATATTCGACATTGTCACCATTGATTTGGCACTTCCAATCATGCTCGACGGCTCTCGACTCGACCTGCTCGCCCAACTGGCCTCCTGGCCCTCTATCTCGACGATGCACGTTCATTTCAATGTCACACTCATTCCCATCACTCCTGGGATGCACCCAATCGTACCCAGCACTGTCAACAATATTTGCACTGCCCGAATCAACCTTGGCACATCTCGACTCATCCTGCAGGTTCAACAGGCCTCCTGGGGCTTTATCTCGATATGGTGTGTCTGTTTCATCGTCACACTCGTTTCTGACCTTGCTAGGACATTGCTGGTGCCAGTAGATGCCGTCTGGTGTAGCCGTTTTGCTGCCCGGCTTGTCGAGCTCGTCTAGAGCCTCCAAGGGTAGATTTTCTTCCTCTCTCTGCTCCAAGCATCTGCACTGACATTCTGACGTATTTGGCAGCTTCTTCAGCACATCTCTGGCATCCTTGTCACCTTTGGACAGTGCTGGCACATCCACATCGCTACTGGTAAGTTCATCGTCGCAGCTCATGACTGCTTTCCTCTTCCCCTTGAGCTTGATGCTTGGGGGTTCGTTCTCTTGCTGTGTGGCTTCGTCAGGTGGTGGAGGTGGTTCTGGGGGTTTCATAGGTACGTCGTCAACATTTGTTTCGGTGCACTGATCACTTTCATCAGCCCTCGTCGTTAATCGCACACGCGTCCTCATGCTCTGCCTCACCCCCTTCATCGACACGTTGTGATGCATCATCGACCTCTCAACCTTGTCCTGGATGTCTCAGTGCATCCCTGCAACCTCCCTGTTGGTCCCTGCATCTGCGCTTTCGAGCATGACACTCCCAATTCATTCTACGTCAGTCTTGCCCTCTGGCTTGACCTGTACATCTGTAGGGTGGTTTGACACATCCTGCGCCTTGTCAGGTGGTTCATCTGGCCACTGTGGTCGATGTTCCTCATTGCCGTTGCTGCCCACACCCTCTGTATGCCCTCTCGATGATCTCAATACTGCCGTCTTGGCCCTCCATTTGCCTGCTCGCCCTCTTGTGCCCTCAGGCATGTCAGGCGGCTCTGTGGGCTTGTCTGGATGACGCTTGTCGTCACCCGCCACGTCCTCAGGGTCCTCTGACAGTCTCGCTGGGTCCATCATTGTGCCAGTGTGGTCATGCAATGTGCTCCATGTACTTGCTCTGGTCACCATTTGGTTGCCTTGGTCCTGAGTGGCCTTGGCATTGTCTGGCTTGCACACGGTCAGCTTAGCGCTACCATCACTTGCCTGTTCTGTGCACTCCCCCTCGAGTGACATGCTCAGGGGTGCGCTAGGTGCTGTCATTGTGGTGTCGTCTTTGGACATGTCCACTCAACTCATTTTGAGTTCATCGATGCACTTGGTATGCACTCAAGGTTCTTCATTGATTCCCTCCCAGCTCTTGACCTCGTTGCCAACCACTTCCCAGAGGGGTTCCGGCTCGTCCAGTGGGTTCTGTGACATGTCTGCTGGCCTTGTGGGCTCTGCGCATGTTGTGTTGGGGTTCACGACGTCAGTGGTCGCATTGTTGACCTGCTGGTTGGCCGTTGGGGGTTTGTTGACATGCTTGGTATGCAGTTGACATTTGTCATTGTTGTCACCACCCACTGCTTCCTGGCCCTTTCTGTGTGATTTGTTTGTGCATGGTGGTGTCCGTGCTGGTGGTATGGTAGACTTGACTTGTGATGGTTCCTGGGGCTGTTCTGTGGCTGCGCGAGGGGCTTCTGAGTCGCATGCAGGCTCCCAAGGTGAATTCATAGCAGCGCAAGGGACTTCCAAGTTGTGCGCTAGTTTTTGTTGAATGTCAACCTTGTTGCCCACTGCTTCATCATGGCTTGTGGCCACTTCCCAGAGTGGTTCTGGTAATTCAAGCATTGGTGGGATTGTTGACTTGACTGGTAGTGGTGTGAGTTCGACTGTTTGATGGTAGACCTTGGCATGGTCTCCACAGTCGTCTTGTGGGCTGCTCGCTGGGGTCATGAGGCTTATGCCATCAGTCTTACTGAGATCCATGGTCGTTTTGCCCGGTCCCTTTGCTGTGGCTGTGCCTTTGCTGACTCTCCCACACAGCATTTCACCTACTTGCTGGTGCGCGGTGTCAAACTTTTTTTTTTTTTTTCTTTGTTTATTGTCCTTTGGGGCGTTGCCCCATGGTGGACCATACATGCATTGTGCTACAGGGTCGGTATTCTAGTGCTTGGTGTCTACAGTATTTGCTTGAGGTCCCAAGATGGGGGAGCGGGGGATGTGTGTAAGAGTTTCAGAGTGGCTAGTTGAAGATGGGAAATTAGGTTGATCATAAGCCAGTGACGCAGTGTGGTTATATGTGTGGTGTATGTGCAATTTTATATGATTGACATTGTTCATTTGGTAGATGAAAAAATGGATAAAGTAGAGGGGAGAAATGAAAGGGGTGGGAGATGGGGTTGGGGGGACAGGTTTTTGGGCTGACAGGTTATGCAGGGTGGGACTTGGGGTATGCGGGCAGGTTCTAGTCTTAGTTGCAGTTGGGTGGTGGCATGAGGTTGCCATGGGTCTGTGTGAAGCAGCATGTTGCTTGGATGTATGTTAGCATGGCTTTTATGCAAGCTTTGTCAGTGAGAAGGTGAGCTATGTTGCACACTTTGTGGTGTAGTCTGCGGCGTAGGATGTCCCAGTGTGGTTTGTGATGTGGGCATTCTAGCAGATAATGGAGGGTGGTCTCTAGTCTGTGTGGGCAGTGTGGGCATTGTGGTGAGGGGCTTTTGGTGATGTGGTGAAGTGTTTGTTTAGTGGTGCATGGCCCGTACACAGTTGAAGCAGGATGGATGTGTGCTGTTTGGGGAGATCCTTGACTGCAGTGAGGAATTTTTTGGATGGCATTGTTGGGTCAATTTTACGAGTGACTTGGGTGTGTGGTGAGACGTGGAATATCTGTCTTTGCAGATGTTGGGTGCACACTTGGAAATGCTGTTTTTTAGCTGACTTGCTGTATGGGAGTGTATGTGGTTTCCCATTACTGCATAGGGATGGGAGGAGGTTGTGGGGGGTTGAGGTGTGTCCCTGGGTGGCCTTTTTTGCCAGGTCGTCAGACTCCTCATTGCCTGGGATGCCTGCATGTCTGGGTGTCCACCTGATTACAAAGTCCTCAATGTCTGTGGACTGGCAAAGCCAGAGTAGAGTTGTATGGAAAGTGTCCATGAGGTAGTGACCCAAGCCCGATTTTAGTGCGTTTGCCACCCTGATTGCTGCCTGGTTGTCAGTGCCCAAAGATACCCATCTTACCCCTCTGGTCCCTTTCAACAGTTCCAGAGCTAGGATCATCCATGTGATCTCCCCCTTGTAGACCGTGTGGTTCTTGTCCATTCCTAGGTGGAATTGTAGTGTTTTGGTCATTGTTCCTCTTATTCTCATCACTGCTGCTGCTCCTATCCCTCCTTCAAATCCCGACCCATCTGAGTAGAGGCATATGTCGTCCTCTTCTTCTGCTCGTACATTGTTGATGATGGCGCTGGTTAGGTCATCAGGTATGGTGACATTGATGTTGGGGTTCCATGTGGGGTGGTGTTGGATTGGTTTAATGGTTTCTATTGTTTTGGGGTTGATGTTGAACACATTGAAGAGTCGGTGAAGGGGAGATTTGTGGTGTATGCGGCCATGGAGCGCTATGATAGTGTGGTTTGCCAGGAGGTGTTTTGCTGGTAGTGTTGCAAGGTGCAGGGTGGCCCTGTGGCAGTGCTGGCAAATTAGTAAGGTAGTTGGTAGGCAGTTTGTGTGCACAAACAAGGTGTCGGTTGCGGTAGAGCACATGCCTCCTGTGATCAGTAGTGATGCCATCCATTGTACCTTGTCGATTTGTTTAGCGAAGCCCCTTGAGCCCCATCCCTTTTCTCTTTTCCCCCTTCCTCTCCACAGTAGCTCTGTTCCCCAGACGTTGATGGCGTATAGCATTTTGGGTATTGCTACTGTCTCGTAGAGTTTCTTCATCACGTTCCCTCTTACTCCTTTTGATGTCCTTGTCATTCGTCCACATGCTAGTATGTATTTCGTGCCTTTGGTGATCATGTATGCTGCATGGTTGTGGAATTTGAGTTCTTCGTCTATGATGATGCCAAGGAACTTGTAAGATTTGATTGGCTCGATGTGGTGACCTTGGATATAGATTGGTGGTTGAGGTAACAGTATTGACTTTCCCCTATTGTTGGGGTCCGGTTTCCTCCTACACGAGGTGCATATGAGTGCCATTTTATCTAGTTTGAATTCTGCTTCATATTGTTTTCCCCAGGCTAGCGCTCCCTCATCTGATTCCATGATCTCCCTCAGCTTCTCGTTTGTTTCCTTGAAGTTTTCTCTTCTCACTGCAAAGGCTGTGTTGTCGATGAAGCCTAGTCCTAGTTTGTCTCTGGCATGTTTGGTGATGTTGATGAGGTCAGCATTGTAGAATAGGAATGCTATGGGGGACAGGGGGCATCCCTGGTCCAAGCCCATCAATACTAGGAAGGTGTCTGAGGTGAAATTGTCAAAATTGAGGGTGGTGCGATGCCCTTTTAGTCTTTCGTGGTACCATTCTATGTATTCGGTTGGTATGCCCTTTAGGTACATGTTATGGAGGAGCTTTTCCACCACCATGCTGGGGAAGGCCACTTTTATGTCTAGGAAGAGGATGGAGACGTACTTTTCTCGGGGGTGTGCCCAGGCGTCATGGACGAATTTGGTGAGCAAGTGGATGGAGTCCATTGTGGACCGGCCCAGGCGTCCCCGAAGTGGGTGGGCAGGAGTAAGTTGTGCATCTCTGTGATATATGTTATGGAGTCAGCTATGTATGATGATAGTATTTTTGCCATCGTGTTGAGTAGTGCGATGGGTCTGTAGGCTTTTGCCAGTGAGTAGTCTGGTCTGCCTGGCTTTTTAAGCACTACCGTTGTGGATAGTTTCCAGCATTCAGGGTAGTGCCTGAGTGCAAGTGAGGCTCTGAAAATGGGGCTGAGGTGAGGAACAAGAAGGTTAGCATTTTTTATGAAAATGACGTTGGATACACTGTTTGGGCCTAGTGCTTTGTATGGAGATAAGTGGCTGATTTCCCGGTTGATTTGCTTGTTTGTAATATTTCTAAACAGGCAGACTGGGTCGCGGTATTCTGTTTCATCAGTGATGGGGGGGCGTCTGAGGGGGGTTTGAAGAAGGATTTGTATAGGATGTTGCTTTTTTCTTGGTTGGTCTGGGTAGGAGGTGGTGGATTAGAGGGGTTAGCACAGAGATTTGGTATGCGGGAAAGGAATTGATCTGAGGGCTCACTGATGAGGTATTTGTATACCTTCCAGATGTTACTGCCATCAATGTTCTCGAGGTATTCAGTCCAGTGGTCCTCCTTTGCTTTGTGTATGTTTGTAGAAAGGTCATTGTATGCCCATTTGAGTTTGGCATGGATGGGGTGCGTGCATTGTTGGTGTTTTTTGAAGGCTCTGTTTTGTAGCTTTTTGACTTTGGCACTCTCTTCGTCTAGTTCTGCTGTCCACCATCATTTGGTGTATGGTGAAGGTTTGCTGAGGGGGACACATTTTGTTATGGTGTTGTCAATAGCTTTGATGATTCTGGAGAGGCAACTTTCTAGCATGTGAGCTGAGGGTATTTCTTGTTCCATGGGTTGGACTTCGAGTTGCAATAGCTGATTTTCGAGTTTTTTGGTGAATTTCTCCCAGTTTGTCATGTGGTAATTTCATTTTGGAGGGGGTTGGGTGTGTGCTGGGTCCAGTAGCAAGGATGTGACTATCAGGTAGTGGTCAGTTTCTGTTGGGCATAGCTCTGGGATGACATTGCATGATACTATTACATTGGCGAGGTGGGATGTTCTGAAGACATTGTCTGGGCGAGTGTGGTTTTCTGTGGCATTGGCTTCGAGCATGGGAATACCTGTGGGAAGGAGCATGGTTAAGTCATAGGTGACCAAGAGGTCGAGTAGATGTTGTGCCGCATTGAGGTTTGATGTTGTGAACAAGTGCTGGTTTCTTGGTTCATCCCACATGGGGTGGTGGTGGTTGAAGTCTCCCATTAGGAGGATTCCATCCGATGGGTGCTCCTCATTGCAGGGTTCGGTGTCTGAGAGGTGGTGGTCGAGGAGAGTGATGGTGTCGTTGTGGGTGCCAACGTTGTATATGTTGTAGATGTATAGGCGGCCGAAGGTGCCGCTAAGTTCTATGGCAGTGATGTCCAGGCTGTTGATGGGGATAGAGTGCCAGAAGTCTTTCGAGAGGTTTTTGTTGATTAGTATGACTGATCAGGTTCACTTTGCGTGTTCCTTGTTGTGGGTAGATGGGTATACAACATTTCATCGTGGATTAGAGGTGATGAGGTTGACAAAGTTAATGACGGGCTCTTGGATGAGCACTAGGTCAAAGTGATTGGGGTTTAAGTTTCGGAGCATGTGTTGCTGTGCATTGCAGGATTTGTTTAGATTTTGTTGCCAGATGCATAACTGTCAGTTGGTTGTGGTTTGATGCAGTGAGTTGTTACAATTCATAATTCTAGGGTCTGGGGTTCTTCTTTGCCTTCGTTTGTATTGTCATCAGTGTGGGGG
>JBBPOB010001000.1:0-11502 GCA_038091275.1 Tylopilus subfusipes | reverse complement strand
CACTTGACCATTTACAGGAGATGCAGGCTGGCCATGGTCAGTCTCAGGGCCGATCGAGCAATGCTGGCTAGATACCAACCCCTCAATGATGAGGACTTAAGGGTGAGCACTGCAGCCGCTGCCCCAAATTCCAGGAGGCATTGGAATGAGATTCTAGCCTGGTTTTGGACCATGGATGTGCTGAGGGACACTGAGGCAAATGACTGGATGTTGAAATGTAGGTAACATGTTTTCAACCGCGCTCTGCTCTGACATGGAAGCCAAAGTCTATCGCGTTCACTGGCTTAGGGCAAAGGTGATGAGGGACCGATGGAAGGAGGAGGAGGAAATGTTGTCGGCTGAATTCAAATGGACTGTTAATTTCTTCCATGCAAAAGCAGAGGACTGGGGGCATCGGTCGGTGCTCTGTCAGAATGAAAGGCTTTCCGGACTGTCCTGCTATGCGGCCCGACAGAAGACCGCATATTGCCAGCTTCGGAATCATTGTCAGGCTGCAGGCGAGAGCCTTCAACTTCTCCAGCCATAGAATGGGCCGCCGAGTAGTCTTATTGTTTGACACCAACCGAGAGTAAATACATGATTGCATAAGTAGTTGATTTGTGGAGCTCAGCCTTTTGGAGAACCGGCTGACTAAACGATCTCTGGATCAATGCGGAGTTTCATCAGAGTTCCACAGAGCCCAACCCAAATCACAACAACCTGAGCTCCTTGTCTTATTAGGTGGCACCCAAAACCAATGGACCATTGGTTCAGCAGTTTTGATTGGAAGATTGGTCACCTTTCCCATGGTCCAATCATGATGATTCCTTTTTTAGCTGAAAGACAACCTCGCCAGGGTCACATGACATTCCGCATATATAGTCTTTTATGATGATTATCAGTCATAATAAAATGGCCAATATATGTCATCACAAGATTCAAATATGGAAATTGCGGACAGACGCGGAGCCTTTTCCCACACTTCTGGCATGGGTTATGTGTAGGACATGTAAGGCTACAATTCTCTCACTGCCACCCCCTGGACATTTTCACTCCTTCTCCTGCTAGAAATGAATATATGATCAGTGAAAACCATACATTTTCAGAGTGAATTGACAGACAACCCCCATGTATTAGGGTGTGGGAATCATGGATCATGACGCCTTACAATACATCTTTGGCCATATCTGAGTTCAGACTTGATTTCACTTTTCTAGGATTATATTCTTATTTTCTAACCATTTTCAAAATTGCAAAAATGCGGAGCATTGTGGCATAACACGCACTAACTTGAGAGGCAAAGGTGTTTGAATTAGCATCCTGGACAACCCCCCTTGGCCCCTTTGTGGACCCTCTTTGGACCTTTATTTTATTTCATAAACATCTTTTTCCTAGATCTCTAAAAGCATTTTGCAAATAACTTGGTCAAATGTGTGAATGCTTCCATGGTTACTAGACCAAAACGGAGCATGTGACCAAGGTCTACAACATTGATTATGTAAGCAAAGCGAACAGATGACCATTGGAAGCAAGAGAGACTGCAATGCTTTTTGCTACACTTTTGCTACACTTTTGCTAGGATTTGACTACACTTTGACTATGCTTTTCCTAAGCTTGCTGGTGGAATAACCAGACACTGAGGCCAGAGATAGGTGGTGCTTGACCTCAGACATATGCTTTCCAAGAACTTGTGTAAGGTACTTTGTAGTTTTCATGTATAGCTTATGTTTGAGATGCTTAATGGCCTTGTATGGCAGGCAAAAAACATAATTGAGATCTAGAAAACTCAGCACAAGCTTGTGGGAATGAAACATAGGATACTTACAGTTATCTAAGACTCATTCATAACCAATTGGACCATCATTAATTTGGTTGCTGACATGTTGAAGTTTGTCTTGCAGGTTGTAGTGCACATCAAGTTGTTCCAAATAGATCATGTGGAGTAATGATTTATTCAAGGTTGCACATAAGACCAAAGGCTCTGCTGAAGCATACTACAAAACCTCTCCATGTAAAATGTCCATGTTGTCCAAATGGGCCACATTCCTGGATTCTGTCTACAAGATGGAGTAGACCATGGATTGTCAATGTACAAGCTGACAGGCACTCTTGACAGTACTGGTAATAGTATCTGGGAACAAGTTTAGTCTCAACACATTGTACCACCATGTAGCTATACATACCTTTCATATCTTCTAATCCAATCAATCAGACATTGCTTGATTTTGTTGACTTGTGCCACAGTGATCTGAAATTGCAACATAACCTTCATAATGTCTCCAAGCTTGCACATACAGTATGTTTATAGTACTTGTTCCTCTGAAACTGACCTTGGAGGAGTTTGGAGCAAGGTATATGAATCAAAAACCCCATGATTTGGCTGTGAAAAGTGATTGATCATGTGCAATGTTGCTGAAAACATGCACAAAGGTAGTTAGTATGTCCTGAACAACTGCTGCTGTCTCCTGTCCAACTTCTTTCCAGATGTGAGGTTCAATCTCAAACTCTTTCATACCTACACTGAGGTCTTTGAAGTTCCCAGTCCAAAAGTTAACAAGGTTGGGAACAATGTTTTTGAGTAGAAGATGGAACCATTCCTATGGCACTGCCCAAGTGTAGTCCAGAGATTGAATACAGGACATTGCAGGAAGACTCTTGATTCCTGTTTTTTTTGCAATACATTCCTTTGTGGCCTTCATTGCAGCTATATGAATCCTAGTAGCAGCCTCAATAAAATCTTCATGTTGCTGAAGTGGTAGAGTAGCTGGGTCCCAACTTTGCACACTTGTGTTACAAATGTTCTTTGCAGGGTCCAGAGGAATGTAATACATTTTGCTTGTTCCACAGATAGCTTGTATGGTGCAGGAATAGCATGGGTATATAGTATTGTGATCTTTGATGTTGAGAAACTTCTTGATGGCCACTATATCTCCAAGCTTGAACAAAAAATAGGCATGAAGATCAAATGACATCCATTGCATAGCATGAAAAGTCTTGACTCCATATGCAAGCTTGGCAGCTTCATTGTCAAGAGGCAATAGGAAGGACTCGTGATCTTTTGGTTGTTTGGGACCAGGGATGATCCCAATGCAAATGAGATTGTGAAGATGTGTGTAGATGTTTTGATGAGAAGGTGGGGATGGGGACAGGCATGGGGATGGGCAATGTGGTGTATGTGTTTTACCTGGAACAGGACATGTGAAATGACCAGACTCACTGAAGAGTTGATAGTCTTTCAAGAAGCAAGCAGGGCTAGGAATCAGTGAACAGTGGAGAATGGGAAAACTCCAAGTGAACAAGACTGGGGATGCCAGTTGTTCACCTGGGCCTTTATATACTATTCTAAGGTTTGTATATGTGTATGGTAAATCTAAGATATCCTGTGTCTTATCTACCATGAGGAATACATGTGTGTATAGCCCAAATAACTGGATCATACCCTAGAGGCTGAAGGGGAGTCATGGTGAGTCAGAATGTATATGAGGAGTACATGAGGACAAGATAGGGGCATGAGGCAGAGATAGTGTACAGAGATGAAATACATGAGGTACCCATGAGGCTGATAAGCATATGACTAGCTATGACTTATTCCTAATTGATCCAACTAGTTGTGACTCATCCTGAGTCAACTTGACTAGGCATGACTCATCTAATGAGTACTAGACATGACTCAGTAGTGAGTACTAGGTGTGACTCATCTAATAAGTAGCAAAGTAAAAGTGTATGAAATGTGAAGTAACTATTAAGGATTAGGAGAAACGTAACAATATGGGTGATGGAAGAGCTCAAAGGTGACAGCTTGGGTGGCTTGCTGATGCATGCATGTATGCATGACTGCAGTTGCAATCATGACTAAGATGTGGTCCTGGGCCTAAATCTGCACCCATTTTAAATGCACATGAATGAAGGTGAAAATGGAATGCAAGAAATTGACTAAGTTCGGTGGCAGTGTCGACAGTGTTTATCCACCCAGTGATGCAGACCCATTGGGGAGTTGGTGTTGAGGGTACATACAGATCATCATCCTGCCTGTTTGCATTGTCATCTTCATCTCTACATGACTCATCTTTGTCACCAAAATTGTGGTCACGTTTAGTGAATTGATAGAATGATGAGGAAGGTCTTGCAAGCACACGAATATATGAAGGGTCCTCAAGTTTGTGTATACAGCATGGGTGGAACATAGGAGGTCAATTATCATCATTCTCTGCATTCTGCATCCACTGGCAGGGTTTGTACATTTGCAATGTGTCATGAGATGCCTCCTTGAGCTCAGATGGATTATCATGTGTGTTGGATACACTAGTGCATGAGGAGACACTTCATGCATGTATGGAGAGGTTGGTGCTGGCTGTAACAGACATGGAGAGGGAAGGTTCAGAGGAGCAGACAAGGGGATGACAGGGAGCATTTACAATGTGTGAGAATGCAAAAGAGTCGGGATTGTGGAAGGACATGCACTAGATACAGGGAGTAAATACTCCAGTCAAGTGGATATGAGACTGGAGACTGTACCTAGACACATGGAGTAAATACTTAGAAGTGTATCAGTACAATGAGGACCGAAGGGAATGTAGCTATAGCTTACCTCCAGTCGAGTGAATATGAGACTGGAGGAAAGCAGGATGACGCATGTCGTGAGTAGACACAGTGATGTCCATAAAAGGAAATGTGGTGATCATGATAATGGAATTAGAAAGACTATCTACGGGCTGATCTCCAACACACCCCCTCAGATCAGGGATAGTGAGAATCTCGTGAGCATTGACTCATGTGGCACACAAGTGAGTGGCTTCAGAAGTCCCTCTGTGAGCATTTTGCCCATCAGAATGTGTAAGATGTTGAATGTGCCCTGTTTGACTTCCTCATGTACAAAGTGGTACTGAGTTTTTATGTGGCAACTTCAACCATGGAAATGGGCCTCTCTGGCAATGGTGATTGCAGCTGTGTTGTCAGAATAGAGGTCGGTGGTGGGTGGTTCATCACCACCATACATTCCAATGTCACGCATGATGTATCACAGCCAAAGGGCTTGCTTGGTGAGAGTGTGACATATTTGGCTTCTGATGACAAGAGCGTGACATTGGACTGCTTCTTGCTGTTCCATAACATGACTGCATCGCCAAGTTGGAATATGTAGCCAGAGACCGAGCAGTGGTCATCAACATCATGCACCCAGCTGGTGTTTGTATGACCAGTAAGGACATCTGGGTCCGAGTTGCCAGGGACCCTGCTGAGCGTGAGTGCAAGATCATGGGTCCCCCTGAGGTACTTGTAGATGCGCATGAGCACAAGGTCATGGGTCCCCTTGAGGTACTTGTAGATGTGCATGAGCACCTTCCAGTGGGATTTTTCAGGGTTTGTACTGTATTGGCTGAGTTGGCTACTGGCAAAAGGCAAGGTCAGGACATGAGATGATGGTAAGCCACATAATCCTGCTGAGAGCTTCCCGGTAGGGATACCTTGTCATTTCCTTCATTTCCTTGTTGGTCTGCAGGCAGTCGGCTTTGGAAAGGGTGATGCCAGGGTCCATTGGAGTGCTGACAGGGTTGGATGTGTTCATATGGAATCCCTTGAGTAGCATCTCGACATATTGGGCTTGCGACAGCATGACAGTGCAATTTTTATGGTCATCAGTAAGCTTGATGCCCATCAGCCAATTCGGGTCCTCCTCCTTCATCTTGAAGAGGTTGTGGAGGATGCGGTGCATTTTGCTGAGTGTGGTCTTCATGTCAGCAACTGTGAGCATGTTGTCAACATGTATGGCAACAATTGCTGTACCAGTGGCCATGCGTTGGACATATACCATGGGATTGGATGGGAGGCAGGTGAAGCCATTTGTGCTCAGTTTCTGGTGCATGTGCTTATTCCAAAGATATGAGCCTTGCTTGATACTGTAGAGACTGAGTAGAAGTTTGGTGACTTTACCTGACCCATCATTGAAGCCCTTGGGTTGGCACATGTAGATCTCATGGTCTATTTTGCTGTGTAGGAATGCACTGGTGATGTTGTCTTGGTCACAGTACCATCCATGCGCAGCCACATAGTGAAGGATGACACAAAGAGAGTTGAGGCGGACGGTCGGGGAGAATGTGTCACTGTAGTCTAGGCCGGGTATCTGAGAGAAACCCTACATGACAAGTCTTGCCTTGTACTGTATGATTTCATTGGAACCAGTCTTGATGACATAGGACCATCAAGAACCTATGACCTTTCAGTCTTTTGATTTGTTGACGAGCTCCCATGTACCACACTTCTGCAGGAGGTCAAATTCCTCATGCATTGCCTTCCACCACTGATCTGCATCAGGACTGGAAGAGGCTTGTCGGAAGTTTTGTGGGGTGTCTTTGCTATGGGCTGCCATGTATGTGATCTGGGCAATCTTCCCAATTTCAGATGGTTGTACAGGATCTGTGGCAGTGTCTGTGGCTTGCTCTCTGCGGGTTTCACGCTGGGCTCGGCGTGTAGCCCTAGCTTCTACTTTCTTGGAAGCCTGCTTGTCAGCAGCCTCCTTCTTCCATGATGGCCGTACAACTTGTTCAGATCTGCAGGGCAGGGGCTGTGCAGGTTCCAGTGTAGGTAGAGTTGGTGCAGGTTGAGCTGCAGTCAGGTTGGAAGTGGTGGATGGTGGCAGAGTTGAATCTGTTTTGTTGTTGTTATTGCTAATTGAAATGGTATTATCCATCATCACCCCCTCAGTCCGAGCAGCGGTTGTTGGGGTGGGATTAAGCACCCCCTTGCTTGAAGTGGTAGGAGAGTGGAGTGGATTGAGATTGTCATCTGGTTGGATATGATTTGGGGTTGTTTCATAGATGATGACATCTCGGGATGTCAAATTTATGTCGAGAGGATATCCAGACTTTGTAGGCTTTGGATGCTTGTTCAAATCTGCAGAGTATCCCATCAATAGAGTGGGGGTCAAGTTTTCATCTGAGTTCTGGTGGGACCTGGACATGACATCGGGATCCAAATATGTGTACCATAAAAAGCTTCATTTGGTGTCATACATGTCAGGGCTTTAGTGGGGTTGTGGTTGCAAACATAGTTGGCATATTCATGTGCTTCAGGCCAAAAGCCCTTTGACATCTCAGCATCCTCCAACATGGCAAGTGCACTTTCATGGGTAGTTTGGTTGAATCATTCAGCTATGCTGTTTTGTTGTGGAGTATGCAGGGTCGAGAATTCATGGGTAATACCCTTCTGCTTAAGGTTGTTTTGCAATTTTGTGTCAATAAATTCACCACCATGGTTGGATCAAATAATTTTGTGTTAATAAATTCACTGCCATGGTTGGATCAAATAATTTTGACACATGATCCCGTGTAGATTTTGAGCTGTTCAATGAGGGCTTTTATGAGGTTGGGTGCCTCATCTTTGTTTTTAAGGAATTTTTTTCATCCCTTGCAGCTGTGGTTGTCAATCACGCCAAGGGTGTAGTTGTATCCCTGAATTGATACATCAGCAACCCCCCCCCAGATGAAACAAGTGTCAGAAGAAGTTTAGCAGATTATGGATGTTTATGGCTTGTGGTTTTCAAAGTTCTGATCAGCTGATGATCCATGGGTTCTTGTCATTATCCCAGATCCTGTACTACAGATATGATATCAGAGATTGATCACAGATACAAAGATCATCACTACTACAAACAAAGCTGCTACCTATGGTTGTCAGTTAGAATATTCAACACCAAAGTACTCATTATCCCCCACTGAAACAGAGCCATGAAAAGTGTTGTAGATCTCTTTGTCAGAAAAACAATTAAGGATGAAATGGTCATACAACTCCTAAGATGTGGCGGATGTGGTGACTGATGAAAGAGGATCTGTCCCATACAATGGAACAAGTTCGACTGCATGAGTGATACTGGCCATGGGGACAATCAAGCCATGTCACTGTGTTCCCCTGTCTGGAGTGAACTCTCTTTCCAGGACATATATCCCAAGCTCTGGCCAATCATCCAGTGAAGAGAATACCCTGAAAGGCTGCACATACACTAGTGGTTCAGCAAGATAGAAGGGGATCTTCAACCACGAGTGTGGAGGGGGACAGGGCTGAAAGACAGCCTGCACCTGAGCAACATAGCATGGCCCTACCATATCATTTGTTAGTACACTTCTATGATTCATGAGAGTACATACCATTCTCTCCTGAGCTCATTAACACTGCATCACAGCATCCATAGGGGTATTCATTTGATGGCAGTTTGGCTTGGACAACTTGGCTCGGCATAATCATTGATGGGTGGAAGGTCAATCATAGCTGCACAGTAATTTGTGATAAAGAAAAAAATGGTTGAATGAATAGTGAATGTGTGAAAGTTTAGAAGATGAAATGAAGTGTTTGAGGTACTGTTCATAGCATTCGCCAAAGTCTGGGAGGTTGTAGAGACCCATGATGGCATGTGAGGTGATATTCCTTGCATTGGGGGATGCAGTAACATGCAGGGCTGTTTGCACATTATAAGACAGAATTCCTGTTGAAAAATGATTACGAATGGTGTGGGGAGTGCTAATTTGCCTCAGTTCACCTGGTAGGACTTGTGAAAGCCATTCCCTCATTGGATCTGCCATATGCATCTCTTCTTCCTCCCCCTCAATAATGTTGATGAGCGGGATGTCATTTGTGTGAAGCATTGTGTAAAGGTCATATTGGTGCATTGTTTCTTCATGGTCAAGGATATGGACCACCTGTTCTGTGAAATTGCCATGCTTGTTGGTATGCTCGAATGGATTCTTGCAGTGCATGCAGAGTAGACGTTCACTTACATCAGTCGTGTATTGAATAGTCGATCCACTGCGACGAATGGAAGCTGCAAAATGTTGAAGGAGCTCTAACTTCAGAATATAGAAGTCTGTTTTGACATTGCCACTTTGTGTCCTCCATGCTCCAGCATCCACAATTGCATGCTTGCAGCTGTGAAACTCATGCAATCCATTCTCCATCCTCTGGATAGAGGACTCTGCATGTACAGGACTTTGTGTCTGGTAAATAAAATCAATCATTGCTCAAATGGCCTGTAGGAAGCCAGCCTCAACGCCAGGGGCAGTAGCAATGATAGTGACAAGGGTTCTTTGGATGTCGTGATGTTCCCACCCACTCATCTGTTTGATGTGACTGACCCCACCAGTGAAATGACATGCAGCGATGCGCTTGTGCTGAGCCTTGAATCACTTGTCAAGTTTGGGCCCAACAATCTCCTTGCACCACTTCAGAACATGATCAAAGAAGAACTTGTGCAGCATGTGGAGTATTTCTGGAACCAGAAAAACATGGGGGTCAGAGAATAGCCAATCACACCAAAAAGGAAGATGGACTCTACTAAGAAGGAGGAGTTTTGCTAACTTCTGGAAATGGGCAAGATTCCAAGGATTTGTGTCTTTTGCAAGTTCATATTATATAGTCGATCGTAACCTCAGTGGTGCAAGGTGCATGGCAGATATCATTGCCAAAATCCTTTGTGGATGCTTCTGAGACAGGGGATGCACTTTTGGTGATGCAAGCAATCATAAGTTGTTCTGGTAAATCGGCCATCCAGGCAGCAAGGGGAGTAAAGCAGTATCGAATGTGACCATTGGGATCAGGAATGTAGACACTGAATTGAGTTGCACATTTGAGATTGGCTGTAACAAGATCAACACATTTGTGCCACATGTGTGCCTGTAAGATAGACTGGTAATTGGGATGGGTCTCAAACTTCGGGATGGGCATAAATGCGACACATTGCCAGGCATGCGAAGTTGCTGCCATCCTGACATGAGAGTCGATATTGGTGATGCTAAGGAACAGGGGGTGTATCTCTAAGCCTCCAGTCATCCTCGTAACAGGAGTTTTATCTAATGTGGCAAGAATCGGCACAATCATTGCACCCTCTGGAAGCTGGTCCTAACACACCATGAGTTGAGCATAAGGACACTAACAGCAAGACTTACCTGGATACATCCAGCTTCTTCAGCAGTAAACCATTCACCAAATTCACGACTAGAGGCACTCTGGATGTGAATGGGATCGAAAGACATCTTGGCTCCATAAATGGGATTTGAAAACAACACCTTTACAACCTCTAGTCCATTGTGCCAGATGAGGTGTATATTAGATTGAGTCTTGTACCCTTCTACATGCAGTTGTGTCGACTGCCATTTCGGACTAGATGGTAAACAATCAACCCAGCCCAAAAGTTGATCTGCAGAGGTGAAACTAGGCTTGTGGTATTCAGTAAACTAAGATTAAGTCAGTTGTGGTTTGCATCATGAGTAGCATCGTGGATTACCCAAGGCAACGAAAGGAATTCAGTGATCTGGCCCCTCATCAGGTTTTTGACCAGGAATCTTCCCAACGACCATTCAGCTCAAGATGAGAATGGATAATAGACATTTCCCCTTCTCTCTTTCTCAAATGAGTGGTGTTCTATCTTCTGAAAACTGTTTTCCTCAGTCCTAAACAGATAACCAGATCACTCATGATATCTGCCACATCAGCCGCTAGAAGGGATTCTTGTACCCAGACTCTGTTGTGAGGGCTGATCACTGAAGAGATTCTGCAAATTTGAAGGCAAACATGAATTACTTGAGTTGAGGTGCTCCATTAGTGCACTAGCTGTTGTGAAGGGTGCATTGCAAGAGGGATTCGGACATAAATACCTGGGTCAAGTTGATTGCTAGTTCTTTGACATGAATAAAAAGAGTGTTGCTCACCAGCCTTCATACAATGGAATTTCAGTTATGGGTGCTGTTTCTGCAGGGTGGGCCATTCAAGGAGCTGTGCACAGTGAACTTTGAGTGCTGCAGAACAACTGCAGAATTTCTCTAAGTCTTTCAAACTCCGGTGGGAACAACACTAAGCCTCTACTGCGATGGACAGTCTCTGCTGTTGACTGACCAGGCAAGTCCAACAAGACAGCTTCTTGCACTCTGATGTCTAGTCTGACTTCTCCTCCTCCTCCTCCTCTCCCCCCTTCCTCACCAGGGAGACAGAATTCTTTCGACTCAAAGGTCCACGACAACCGAGCACCCAACAGGGCTAGGATCTGCTGATCCTGTTCTACCCGTTCTGAATCAGACTCCACAGTTTATAAGCCTTATTGCAGTTCCCCCATGTTGAGGGCAATGGAAGCACAATTCACCAGGAAATCATTAGAGGGTCCCTCTGACAATGGCCTCGACACTTCAGACATCAAAAAGGCAAGTTAACTGATACTTTTTTGGCTTGTATGTAAACTTACTCTTATATAAGGGCAAGCTGCTTTTTGTCTCTGGCCTTCAGTCTTTGTCTGATGCAGCTCTCCAAGAAGCCACTTTGATGAAACATGCTGACCGTGAAACAAAGTGCCACAGGGCACTAGCATCAGCTTGATGACAGATTCTAAGAGAAGGGTAGGAGTTGCCCGATGCTCAGCCACTGCCTAAGATGGGCAAAAATGACTCTATTCACCTAAGAGAAGGGCAGGAGTTGCCCAATGCTACAGTATGTTAGCTAGGGATAAAACTAAGTGAAAGGAAACTCACCTCAGCCGCTGCCTAAGATGGG
>JBBPOB010000999.1:0-11505 GCA_038091275.1 Tylopilus subfusipes | reverse complement strand
GAGTCCCTGCGTGAGCGAAACACACGAGTCGTACACGACACCACTTTCACCGCCGAGATCGGCGCGGATGTACACTTGAGACTGATTAAAGAGGCCAGTGCTTATTCCGGGGATGTATGAAGGGGAGGAGGAATTCAAGTAGATCGATCGTAGGAGCTCGCCGAGCTGAAATTCTTGTTGCTAGCGCGAGTCAGTAGAGACTATGGCTCCGGAGAGGGGGAGATGACGTACGTTTCCCAAAGGCGTGACCTGTGTTGCAGTCGCAGTGTACGTCTTTGGGTTTTGATAAAAGCCTTGTCGATCGCCGTGGCGGACGATGAGAACGACGCCAAGTATTTGATTGTCGTTGGCGGCCATGGCTGGGTGAATCTCGTAGGAGGAGAAACCCACGAGTGGAGCCAAGAAGAGAGGGGGTTAAGGGTCGTATGCTAGACGCGTATGTATCTCCATCTAGTTAGGGAGAGGCGATGTGTACCTTTGCTTACCGATGTGCCTTTGAAGGGTCGCAGTGCCAGGGCGTTCACCTGACACAAATGGTCAGTGCCTGCCAGTGGCACGAGCACGGTCCAATTGAAGCACCTTGTGGTAGTTTTGAGATGGAACAGTGACTCGGGATCACACACATGCCAGTGCGTGGTTAATTAACCGCTCTTTGCTCCCTCACGGGCACAACCTCTCACTCTCGTACCATGGCTGGAGCACGTACTACTTTCAGGAAGAAGAACACGCCGATCTGGGTCGGTTAACTAGCGCAGTAAGTTGGGATTGCCATAGTCACTGCTTCTCAGCATGAACGCGTTTCTAACAGCTGTGAGATGACGGTGGTAGTTACTAGTAGTACCTGGGAACAACTAGACCTTTTCCGGCGCTGCACTCAGGCTGGCAATAGATCACCGCTGGCGACACATCAAACCCTGACGCCTTACCAGAATGCAATCCGCAGTACGTTTCCACCCTCCAGCGTACGACATTCGCGTCGAGAATATTCCTATTCCAAAGTGAGCGGAGATCTGACGCCCACTGGGACTTGGAACGGTGGTTCCCGGCGAGATCATGATATTGATGTCATTATAGGATTGAACACCCGGATGATGCGATCGTCAAAGTCAAGGTATGTAGTACATCTCGGCGCTTAGATCTCTCTCCTGCAAATTTCATGGCTCTGCTAGCTTGCGGGACTATGCGGAAGCGATCTGCATGTCTATCGTGGCCCCGGCCCTGGTGGGACTGAGGGGGCAAAAGAACCGTAAGTTGACCCGTGTAGTGTCCATCGAGATGGTTGTGACGGTAACGAAATCTATCAGTTCGGTTTGTGGACACGAATTCATCGGAGAAGTAGTCGCCCTTGGTGCGAACTTCCAACCAGGAGCGGCGGGTCGGCCACATCTGTACGCCACTCTTAAAGTTGGAGATAAAGTGGTCTCACCATTCACGGTGTCCTGTGGAGAGTGCCAGTACGTTTTTCCCATTTCCTATTCTCCAACGATTATCACTGTCCACGACTACTAGTTACTGCCGAGTCGGCTTCACTTGCAGATGTGTCGAAAGCCGACTTTTCGGAACCCCACACACTCCAGGGGGTCAAGCGCAGTATGTTCGCGTTCCACGTGCGGGTGGTACGCTCTACAATCTCGAAGACATCTCTGCAGCTTCTGTGCGTCCTGATCAAGAGACCAAAGAGACGATCGGGAGACTCGCAGACTCGTCGTTGCTTTTACTATGCGATATCCTACCGACGGGTGTATTTGCAGCCTTTCAGGCGTTGAACCATCCAAAGACTCTGCCGATGCTAACGTCGAGATCGTACCCCCAGAGCTCGGGAGCTGCCCAGTTGGAGGGGGGCGCCACGGTCCCGTTGAAGGCAGAAGACAAAGTATTGACGATCGCCGTCGTTGGTCTTGGACCAGTCGGAGTGGTACGTCGACCGTTCCTGGGATGACTCACATGGTCGTTAATACAGCTGGGAATAGTGTGCATGTATCGCGTTGCTCGACATGTTGTACGCGAGAGACATCGAATTTCGCATCGTCGCGGTTGACCCGACAGAGTCTCGACGAAAGAAAGTGGAGGCAATATACGCCAAAGTATCGCAGGCATATGACAAGCAGAAAAACGGCCACCTGGAAGTGTCTGATATCGCAGCAAGCAAGGAGGTCGTCACGAGATGGACGCAGGGCATCGGGTGTAATTCAGTTTTGGAGGTGAGCATGATGTCATCGAGGACTTGAATCGTCTCATCATTGTGGTGGTGCAGGTTGTTGGGAATACGAGTGCTCTGTCGCTGGCGTACGAGTTGGTGAGACCGTTTGGGTGCATCACCTCGGTGGGCGTGCATGCAGCTTCCCAGGTACCCTATTCTGGCCGGCAGTTATACGACAAGAACGTATCGTTGGACTTTGGGCGCTGCCCGGTACGAGCGATGTTTCCGCTGGCGCTAGACCTGCTACTCCGAAGGCAGGACATCTTTGGCGAGGTCGGGGGAGAGACGAGCCTGGTGGAGAAGATCGTCGGGTTTGATGTAGCGGCAACGACGTACGACGATTTTGACAAGGGAAGATGTGGAAAGGTATTATTTGATCCTTGGAGATGATCTTTGCGCATCTTGCGTAGTCCAAACAACTCTTCTGATTAGTAGACGCGAGTGTGACAATGCCACGTGGTATGGTCACGCGTGTGTCACGCGCCTTGTGGAGGTGACCCCTACTGCAACTCGGCATCCACCTCCTCCTCTTTCTCTGTTCAGCACTCCGCGGTAATGTACATCAAGACTCTGACTATACAAGGGTTCAAGTCCTGTCAGTACACTCGCCGAATATAACTGCGCAGACGTTCGCTGATTCGATTCAAGACCGTGATCAGACACAGATAGAGCCCTTTTCACCGCGGCACAACGTGGTCGTTGGACGCAATGGCTCCGGAAAGAGCAACTTTTTTGCGGGTGAGTCCCCGTTCCGAATCATGTGGCAGGCGCAGCAAATCCGGCACTGGGAGACAATGGGGGACGCATATCTGCGCCTTTTCTGTCCTGTTTGGATCGCCTGACTGTGTAGGCGATATACCATGTTGTGCTGTCATTGTCCTCTGGCGGTAGCTCACGTGAAGCACGGGATACTTACGCCACATTGACAGCCATTCGGTTCGTCCTCTCCGATGCGTATACTTCAATGTCCCGCGAGGAACGACAAGCGCTCCTACACGAGGGCGTCTCAGTGACTACCACTCTATCTGCCTATGGTACGTCCCCGTCACTCCCTACTGCTCCCTTCACTCATGGCGTCCGCAGTCGAGATTGTGTTCGACAACTCGGACAATAGATTTCCAACCGGCCGCGAAGAAGTTATCATCCGGAGAACGATCGGTCTGAAAAAGGACGAATACAGTCTCGACAAGAAAAGTGCCAGCAAGGCAGACGTTATGAACCTCCTGGAGAGCGCTGGATTCAGCAAATCAAATCCATACTACATCGTCCCTCAAGGCAGAGTAATTCGCCGACCTCCCTGTCTGATTGCGCATGCTGACACTAAACACTTATAGATCACCGCGCTTACAAACGCAAAAGACCACGAACGGCTTGCGCTCCTCAAAGAAGTAGCTGGAACCAAGGTTTATGAACAGCGCCGCGCCGAATCCCTTCGTATCATGGCAGAAACGGACGCGAAGCGTACCAAGATCAACGAACTCCTCGAATACATCGAGTCACGCCTGACAGAACTCGAGGAAGAAAAAGAGGAACTGCGTGAGTTTCAAGAAAAGGACAAGGAACGACGTTGTCTCGAGTATGCGTTGTATCAACGTGAGCTGGAAGAAGTCGGTGAGGCGTTGGAAGAGATCGAGGAGGAAAGACGAGGAGAAGTTCATGGCGCAAATGTGCGTCGCGAGCAATACGATGCGCGTGAAAAAGAAATTCAGGTTGGCGCCATTCATGTTCTCTTTGTTCGGTGATATCTCATACGCCCTGTAGCGCTTCGAGCAAAAAATCTCACAAACTAAACATGACCTGTCGACTCTCAATATCACCCGTCAAGATGCTCAATCCGAACTTTCTGACCTCGTCCGCTCCCGCACAGAGTTGGAGTGTATCATTGCGGACCTACAGTCCACAGGTGAACACGAACACGGACGACGTGCCAAGCTTGAAAACGAACTGGCCGCGCTGGAGCAACAGATCCGAGTAAAAGAAAAAGAGCTTTCGCAATTGCTTCCTCGATGGAACGACGCCCGAGCTAGAGAATCTGCGGAGAAGCGTAGAATGGAAGAAGCACGCACTCAACTGAATGCTCTCTTTGCAAAGCAAGGGCGTGTTAAACGGTTCCGGACGAAAGCGGAGCGGGATAACTACCTCCGACAAGAGATCGCTGCGCTCGAGGCGTATCAAAATACTCGATCTGCTGTGCTTGAGTCGACAAGAAAAGACATCGCGTCGACGAAAGCGTCGCTGGACGAGATCGTCCAGAGAGTGGATGGCATTCAGGGCAGCCTAGAGGATGGAAAGCAGCGGGTGCGCACGCTAGGTGAGCAACTCGCGGAGCTCAAGGACCAACAGAGCGACCTCAGCGAGCGGCGGAAGGAGCTCTGGAGAGAGGATTCCAAGTTGGGTGGTCTTCTCGCTCGCGCAGGAGACGAACTTAAGTCTGCCGAGCGTAATCTTGCTGCCATGATGGACAAGGTAAGCATGCATATCTGCGCATCATGGACGAGCTTTCGTGAACACGTTAGTAGGATACAGGCTCAGGGCTGCGTGCTGTCGATAGGATTGCACAGAGGCACAGTCTAGACGGTGTCTACGGCCCGCTATATCGTCTCTTTGAAATTCCGGATCCAACGTTTAGCACGGCCGTTGAACTCACTGCCGGCAACAGGTAAGAGACACATCTATGTAAATACAGTTAGCTGACATGCTTTTCTTAGCCTTTTCCATGTTGTCGTTGATACGGACGAGACGGCCTCAAAGGTTCTTGATATCATGTTGAAAGAAAAAATGGGGCGTGTCACCTTCATGCCTCTTAACCGCCTGAAACCAAAGCCTCTCACATCGGTGCCACCAGCCCAGGATGCTCTCCCTCTGATCGACAAGATTCGATTCGACGCCACGCACCAAAAAGCGTTCCAACAAGTATTCGGGAAGACGTGGGTATGTCGCGACTTGACAGTCGCCGCGGCATACGTGAAGAGTCATGGAGTCAATACGATCACGCTCGACGGTGACAAGGTCGATCGAAAAGGTGCACTAACGGGTGGCTACCATGACGTTCGTCGATCCCGCATCGAAGCCATCAAAGCCGTCTCCTCTTGGCGGACGAAATATGAAGCCGACGAGAAGCGCGCCAAGGAGGTCAAGGCCGAGATCACGCGGATCGAGCAAGAGATTACACGCTTGACTGGCAGGATCCAAGTGTTGACGCTGCAACAAGCGCAGGCGCGCGAGTCGAGAGAGAACTTCCTCCAGGATGTCAATTCACTGGGCAAGGATCGTGAACGGATGGATGCGCGGGTGCTGGCGCTCGAGACGGAGATTGGGGACCTCGAGACGGAGTTGTGCAGTACGCATGCTCGGGCACAGGGGTATCGACAGGAACTGTCGACGCCGCTCACTCAGAACTTGACGGACGAAGAGGCGAACATGATGGATGCGCTGGGTATCGAGGTCGAAGAACGGCGAAGACAAGTCCTCGAATTGGGCAGGACGCGATCTGACGTACGTCACTCCCATTGATCATTCGTAATGATTTGGCTCAGTATTCGCACGACAGCTTGATGGCCGGAAGAATCTGATCGAGATCGAGTTAAATGAAAGTCTCCGTCGGCGACAGCGAGAGCTGCAAGTCAAGTTGGAGGCTCTAGGTGAAGCTGCCAGCGGGGACGGTACATCAGCAGAGTCTCTCAACGCACGTAAACGCGAAGTCCGATCTCTGGGTACCTCGATAGCAGCTGCGACCAAGCGGTCACAAGGTATGGGTTCCCATAATCGTGTCGTGCATAGGTCCTCATGCAAAGAAATGCGTAGATGCGGACAAAGACGTCGAGAAACTAAATACGGAGCTGCAAGAGCTGCGTTCAGCGTTAGAAAAGTCGCAGCAGCAACAGTCGGAAGACAGTCGGAGTGTCACGAAACTACAAAAGAATACTGAACGGTACCTTGCCAAGAAGCAGATGCTAACGGCACGCAAAGACGAATGCAATCGCAACATTCGTGATCTTGGTGTGCTTCCCGAAGAAGCCTTTGAAAAATACACCAACGAGAAGCTCGATCGGGTTCGCGATTTCCGACTCGTATTTATAGAACTTGGCTGACACGAACTTCATCGTTAGCTAGTCAAGAAGCTTCACACCGTGAACGAGGGTCTCAAGAAGTTTGCGCACGTGAACAAGAAAGCATTCGAGCAATACAACTCATTCACGAAGCAGCGCGATCAGCTTTTACAACGACGGGAGGACCTGGATAACTCGGCGACGTCGATCGAGGAGCTCGTGCAGGTGCTCGACCAGAGAAAGGACGAAGCAATCGAGCGGACGTTCAAGCAAGTGGCGAGCAACTTTGAGGAGGTGTTTGGGAGCTTGGTTCCCGCTGGTCGAGGTAGGTTGATTATCCAACGGCGAATAGACCAGGTTGGTCGAAACATCTCTGTTTTGGACTATCAGCCTGCTTACGCTCGATGTAGGATGAGGAGGCTATGGACGAGGCGGACGACACCCAGCAGAGTACGATTGACAATTACACCGGGGTTGCCATCAAGGTGTCGTTCAACTCGAAAGTCGACGAAGGGTTACGGATACAACAGTTGTCTGGTGGTCAGAAATCGCTTGTTGCTCTCGCTACGGGTATGAAGCTCGTTTCCGCGTATCGATGTCATGATTTATACGTTTCGTTTGCAGTGTTTGCGATACAAAAATGTGACCCAGCGCCATTCTACCTGTTCGACGAGGTATGCATGTTACTAGACGGGGGACGACCGATCGTTGCTCACGGAGCCTATAGATTGACGCCAATCTCGACGCCCAATACCGCACGGCTGTTGCAAGTAGGTGGTCCCATTCACACTCTTGTCATTCTCAGTCATTTTCGTCTCTAGATATGATTAAGTCGCTTTCGCACATGGCTCAATTCATCACGACGACGTTCCGACCCGAGATGTTGGTCACAGCGGACAAGTTTTACGGTGTCTTGTTCAACAATCAAAAAGTGAGCTCCATTCGGAGTATCAAGCGGGAAGAGGCGATGGAGTTTGTGGATCAGGTCTGGCTTCTTTTTTCTGGTTTGTGGTTTCTGGATGCTGATTCGTGTTTTATAGGAGGCTCAGGCACAGTGAAGGTATACACTAACGCTGTTGGATTTTCGCGCACGCTCTGTTGTTCTTTTTTGATGGTCTATCGTTATTGCTATCGACTGTTGTATGATGGTTTCTGACTAATGCCAATGAAGCTTTTGAAGGACGGTCGCGAGCATCGTGCTCCAAGTTCAAGGGTGAAATTTCACTGGACGAGAGGTGACCCGAGGCGCGTGCGGGGTAAGCTTGGCCTCACTGGGAACAGGTTGCGCAAGGGCTGCAGCCACTGCTCCATGACAACAATCATGCTTTTGAAGCACGGCAGCAAGCACTGCCCATTAATACTAGAACGCCATATGAAGGTACGGCTGGTAAATGCGTAGTGCATTCCCAACAACTCGGCAAGTCTCGACAGCGGCTCGCACTGCTCAGCGACTCGTCGGGTTTCTGGGACTGGCTGTCGAGTGTCGTTGCAAAGAAAAGTGGGCTGTTTTTATTTCACACATGCCTGCAAGTCGGGATGCTGACTGCCTATCAACCCGAACCCTTCCATGGAACCCCCGCTTATGGTATGGTGGTACCTTGGCGAGGCTTACGGATATTCTTGCTTAAGTTATACAAGCCCGAGCGCTTTCCAGCTGGATCGGCCCAGAGGGACACAACAAGGTATGACGGCTGTGCCTGCCGCTGTGTGGCTGTCTCCGAATCTGTGACATGTCGATAGATGTTCCAGTGGTGGCCGCCTCTAATTCGATCGAACACTTGCAGTGGCATCTCCCACCCTCAAAAATATAAATCCTTTCTCAGTTGCTGCCTTGTCTGGTCTCGCCTGGTGTCTTTCCCATCGCTCTCCATTTGTTCCAGTCTCGGGCGATTCACGTCTTGACCTCGCTCACACGTACAGCCCCTTATCACCCGCTGTTCTCTTATTAGCACCTCGCCTTTATCTATCACGGCAGGTGTGCATTCTGACCCAGGCAATCAGGGCTCAAATAACATTGAACTGGTCACAGATGGTACCTCAGAAGATTCGCTTGATCCACTTGAAATCAAGAACAGTGTCCTTGCATGAGGTGGAGTCCATATCGTGGGACAAAGTCTGGACGGTCTCCCATATCTGGGACAAAGGACCAGGAACAGTGATCCCCCTTGAAGGAGTTTCTTGGACGTCAACGTCATTCTCGAGCGAAGATAGGTTCAATGTCATTTTCGAGAAGACTTGTCGGATTGTTGAACCATACGGTGCCGAATACGTTTGGATGGACACCGCCTGCATTGACCAGGAGAGGGAAGAAGAAAAGAAGGAGCAGGTTCCGTTCATGGCGATCATTTACTCTCAGAGCGCTGGCTCTGTTGCCTTCGGGACGTTAACACCCGACGCCAAATTTGCACAGATGGCCTACACATACGACGGCGGCCAGAAAGCATGGATCTGCGATTGGTTCGAGCGAGTATGGACGTACCAGGAGCTTCAGCTGCCCAAGGTACTGTTGTTTGTCTCCGGTGATCACGTCCTAAGGCGTGACGAGGTCTATATCTCTGTCTTGATGATGTCCCCATACCTCACACCCCGCTATCGATTGCCTCCTTCGCGTCCGAACGACCACAGTCTATCTATCCAGGATGTGCTAAACGCGCTTTCGCCGAAGTCGAGGACCAATACCCACCGCTCGTTGATGCAGACTAGCAAGCGCAGCTGTAGCAACCGTCACATCAACGACAAGGTCTATGGCATGCTTGGCGTCCTTTCCCACTCCCCTCAATTCTCTCAGTTGGATGTGGACTACAGCATCAGCCTCGAACAAGTGGTGCTGAAGCTCATGATGCTGATGCCACCAAACGACGTTCTTGACAGCCTCACCTTCAATACGCTCCCCCCTGAGAACAACATGGACAATGCCCTTCACTGGTCTGGAATGGTCAGGCTCAACGGGCCCATGGAGTACCCCCCCTATGAGACAGATATTCATCACCCGACGAATGCGTTCGTCATTTTCGACGAGGAGACATCCCCCAAAACAGTCGTGCGTAGCGCACCACTGTGGAGCGTGGTGGTTAGAAAGCCGGAGAACACGCATACGACGTTGGCAGACGTCCAAGATCGACTTCAGACGACGTGGCCCTCTATCACGACCGTCTCCCAGTACGCCAAGCTCACGGACGACTTTTCCAAGGTGCAGCTGTCCGACGATTACGCGGCCACTACCGTTAGGGCTCGAAGAAGTCTGACGGCAAACTGGCCGTTGCTTGAACCGTTGCTCGAGGAGGGCGCGAGGGACCGTGGCGCAGAACAGGCGCTTTCGTCTATTCTCAAGACACCGCTTTCCAATGCTCAGCCTCGTGGCAGCATGCGGAAAAATAGGCTCGGGGACGCGAACCTATTTGACCGAGAAGTGACCGTACTCGTTTGCAGATCCAAGGAGGATGGATTATTTCATTATGGGATCGTGGTGACTCGCAACGACGATGGATCCTGGCATAAAGTTTGTACGGCATCGTTCTCTGACGGATGTGTCGTTGCCACTAGCAAGGATCGCGTAGAGAACGAGGTGGTGATTGGAAAGTGACGGTCGTGTAGATAAACGACTCGGAGCGAACGTGTGTTGGGTGAGCCGTACCTAGATCTATGAGAACGGGTTGCATACTAATGCCTCCAAGTTCTACATACTGGCTCGATCGCCGACCGCTGCATGATACTTTGTGAAGATTGGGAGCTGTAAGCCCACTCGATCAGACGCACCGGCCTCACACCTGATTGGAGACCGCGTTGGAGCACTAGGATGCTGAGCATTCCACTTGCTACGTATATAAGGACACTGCTCACACTGGCATGTATCTCGCCATCGCTCTTTCGATCCCATACGCTTTTTACGTCCTGTTCTTGTCTAAGCGAGACCTATTAGTCTACAGGAGCGTACGGACAGCAATGCGATGTTCGTCGGGTTACATGTCAACGAACAGCCTCAGGCTGTAGACACTGCACCCGGGAGTAGGTGACAAGTGGGCCGCCGCCGCCGCCGCCGCCTGACTCCTCTGTGAAATGGGTAGTGCGTTAGGATTGGTTCTGACTAGTCCTATCAGTCCTGCAAGAAAAAACCTTTTTGTAGGACCCTTTATTGCCTTTTTTATCGACTTTTAAGGCTCTGATTGGAGGACAGGCCTACGAAGGTAACGTCATAAAGTATTAGCAACAGGGGAACTGCCAAATTGGTCTTATTGTACATAGCCACACCTCATGAATCGGCAATACCCGAACGAGGTCAGGACGAGGTTGAGCACACGCCCATCCTCGACGAACAAAGCCCAATCTCATCAAGGTAAGCATCCCATATCATCATCAACGTTGCCCAACGACCTCGTCGGTGTGTTTCGTATGCATGGTGCCCAAACGAGCGAGTGTTTGGGGTGGATTAGGTGTGGTTTGCTTGGATGAGGGGGTCGAAATGACAGGTTTTGGTTGCGACACAGTCGATGGACCATAGAACGTGCAGTCGGGTCGTTGCGCAGCGTATACCTTACCGGTGCTCATCCACTTGTCCTCTAGACTTGGAATCATCCATGGCCACCACGAAAACGACAAAGGGCAAGGCAGGAGGTGTGTGGTCTGCTCGTGTATCGATGTTGCACCACCGACTGACCAGGGATGACAGCCTCTGCTGGCAAGGTAGCGAAAGATGCCAAGGCGAAGGCCGCGAAAAAGGCAGCGCTGCAGGGCGTCCACTCGCATTCATCACGCAAGCCTCGTTTCTCAGTGACGTTCCGCCGACCAAAGACGTTGAAGCTGCCTCGCAACCCCAAGTACCCCCGGAAATCGATTCCTCATGCCCCCAGAATGGACGAGTACCGGACTATCGTCTCGTGCGTGATGTAGAATAGTTTGGGTGCAAGTGCTGACGGCGTGGATGGCAGACCTTTGAACACGGAGTCCGCGATGAAAAAGATCGAGGAGCACAATACGCTGGTGTTCATCGTTGACGTTCGATCGAACAAGCGTCAGATCAAGGATGCTGTGAAGAAACTCTACGACGTTCAAGCTGCCAAAATCAACACGCTCATTCGGTAGGTCGTGCGTGTCGTGGACTGGATCGATGCTGAGCGAGGATTATAGACCGGACGGAAAGAAAAAGGCATACGTCCGCCTCGCTGCTGACCACGATGCGTTGGATGTCGCCAACAAGGTGAGGCGCTGTCCGGTGACGCACGCGAGTTAGGCGCGCTGACGCGATGTTCCAGATTGGTT
>JBBPOB010000998.1:0-11508 GCA_038091275.1 Tylopilus subfusipes | reverse complement strand
GGAAGTCCGAACAGGAGTCTAATTGGTCATCGAGATCCAGCGATTATCAAATGACCGGATGTTGGGATCAGCACCGATGACTACAGCGAAACACCGTCGACGCCAACGTTCCCTGTCCCCCTTGCACTGTCTACTTCCGAGCGACGCCACGTCGAACCTGGACATGCCTGACACCGCCCGACCCCGCCTCCCAGTCACGGGTTCCCGTCCGCTGACCGTCCCCTTCCATCGCACCTGATGCGTGTTACCTGCCGTCTCTCAACGCCCAGGTCCGTCGGATACCGTGTCTCCACAGGCACCATCAACGTTCCTCCATGGCATAATCCTATCCCCACTCATAAAAGGTCATATTGTTGCAATGTAGTCCGTCGGCCCCTCCCATGTCGTCCTTCAAGAACATCCGCGTATACTGTGAGTGGCGCCGCCAGATGCACCGCCTTTCATAAATCCCTTATCGCCTAGGAACAGGGCTCGCATTCATCGTCTACTGGGGAATCGTCCTCTTTGGTTACGATACGTGCGTGTCACCCTCGTCTAAAAACTCCCACCCTCTCTCACTCGTCCCCTAGAGGTGTCGCAGGCGGTGTCGTGTCACAGACCTACTTTGAGAAACATTTCGGCATCATCAACCCCAACGGCACCGTCAACAAAACCAAGGACGTCTCTCTCTCCTCCAACGTCGTCTCCGTTCTCCAAGCAGGTGCATTCTTTGGCGCTCTCGGAAGTGCACCCATCTCAGGTAGACGTCCCGACGCGTCCCGTGCGTTTGTATTGACGTCAGCACCGTGTCCCCAGCGCGCATCGGGCGTCGACGGACCCTCTTCGGGTTTACCCTCATCTTTGGCGTCGGTGCCGTGAGTGTGGCATGGCGACAGACCGGGCGAATCTTCACACTCATATAGATCCTTACCACCGTGGCTGGCGGTAGCCGCGGAATCAGCTACATCTATGGCGGACGCGTCGTCTCCGGCGTCGGCATCGGCGGGATATCCGCCGTCGCACCTGCGTACGTCTCCGAATGCTCACCCAAGAACGTTCGTGGGCGCATCACCGGCCTGTTTCAAATCATGGTCGCCATCGGCGTCATGATATCGTACTTTATCAATTGTACGTGTTTCTGCTGCGAAACGCGTCGTCGTCGCGTCTCAGCGCTGTCCGTCTAGTCGGAGTTGGGCTGCACCAGGCCCATAGCCCCGCCGTGTGGCGAATTCCATTCGGTTTCCAACTCGTTCCTGCCGGCTTCATGTGTCTCGGGTTGCTCACCGTCAAGGTAAAATGCTTCTTTCGTTTCGAATCTGGGAGCAACCCCTCATCATTTCCAGGAATCGCCCCGTTGGTTGGCGTCCAAGGGCCGCATCGAGGAGGCGACCCAAAACCTTGTATACCTTCGCAGAGAGCCATACAATTCGCCCTCCGTCAGGCATGAAATGGCAGAGATCGAAGCTGCCATCAACGAAGAACGCGAGTCACGTCGCGGACTCGGCATCAACGAAGCCTTCTTTGGAAAAGGCAACTTCATCCGATTCGTCATCGCCTTTCTCATATTTCTCTTGCAACAATGGAGCGGCCAAAACTCGGTCGGATACTATGCACCACAAATATTCACGTCGGTGAGATCGTACGCCACGTACCTCGCGCGCGGCCCGCTCACCCGTCCCGTCCCTTCTCAGATCGGGTATTCAGGCACGACAAATTCCCTCCTCGCCTCCGGAATTTACGGCATCATCAAAGTGATCGCGACCGCGCTGTTCGTGTTCTTCTTCGTCGACACCCTCGGCCGCAAACCCTCGCTGCTCATCTCCGCCCTCGGGATGGGCACCACCTTTTTCATCATCGGTGCGATCCTCAAGACGCACCCCGTCGTCGCGCCCAAGGCCGGGCAGGCGACTGTGCCGTCCCCGCCCCCGTCGTCCAAGGCGATGGCTGCGATGTTGTATATATATGTTTGTTTTTATTCGATGGGGTGGGGACCCCTGCCGTGGGTGTACGTCTCGGACATTTTCCCGACCCGGACGAGGCATTATGGGCTTGCCGTCGCGTCGGGATCGCAGTGGTTGTGGAGTGCGTATTTTTTTTGGTGTGGGTGGGGCGCCGGTCCTGACGCGCGCGCGTCCCCGTGTGTAGATTTTGTGGTGTCCAAGGTGACGCCGACGATGGAGGCCAATTTGGGGTATAAGCTGTTCATGCTGTTCGCGACGATCAACATTGGCGGGATGGCCGTCTTTTCGTTGTGAGCCCCGCGCGTTTTCTTCTGTGGTTGAAAACCTGTTTTTCTAACGCGACCCCCCAGATTGATACCCGAGACCAAGGGACTAAGTCTGGAGGAGATGGACGTGGTGTTCGGAGCGGTCAGCTTGGAGGCGCGCGAGGCGTCTATTCGAAAGGAGGAGCGTGCGTCGGGGGACACCACTTCGTCTTCGTCGCGATCGGACGAGACCAAGGTCGTCTAAAGTACGGTGGTGGCCGAGGGCGGCGTGGAACGATTTTCGTGTCGCTCTTTTTTTCTTTTAGTTCGTGCGTCGCGCACTGGCACGCAGCGGATTTCACGAGTCTGGATCGAGCCGTCTTTATGTAATAGCATAATACTCACGGCGTACTCTCTCTCGCGAACGCCAAAGATCCCTCGAATTCATGCTCACTACACGTTCGTCATGTTACAGCATACACAAACAACCCAAAGCAGCCATCCACGAAAAAACGACTCGATCGGATCATATCATATCCCATACACCGCCCTTGCGTTCTCGTTTGCGCACCGCATCACCTCCGCGGGGCCCCACCCCGCGCGGCCGAACACCCCCGCCGTAAACTCAGCGACCCAGGGTATCATCGCGGTGTGGCAGAGTGGCAGGCGTCCCTTGAGCGCGGGGCTGAGAGAACCGTAGATGTTTCCGGGCACCATGAACGGGGCGTCCGTCTCGAGGAGGACGCGCGGGTTGCAGCGGTCCGGAGGGGGAACGGGGGCGGTACCGGGCCGGGTACTACCCACACTCGTCGCCGATGGGTCGTGGTGGGCTTCTTCTTTTCTTCTTCCATCCGAGTCGGGCGGACTCGGACTGCTGCCCATCATGTGGCGCACGAGCGCGGCGGTGTTGAGGTTGGTCGCGTACGAGATGACGCCCGTGATGCCGACGAAGAGGTTCGGAAAGTGAGCGAGCAAGCGCTGTGCGAACTCGGGCGTGTCCGTGAAACAATGTACGTGAACCTGACTCGACGCGTGAGCCACACAGCCCTGGCAGCGCGCCCGCGGGGGGGGGGACGCACCTTGTGATCGACGGGCACCTCCGCCTTGAGTATCCGCTCCGTGTCGTCCTCGGCTTCGCGCGTGTGGATCGTGAGGGGCTTTCCAAGACGGACGGCGGCGCGGAGTTGGCGGGCAAAGACGCGCTGTTGGACGTCGCGGGGGGAGTTGTCGTAGTGGTAGTCGAGACCGATTTCGCCCCATCCAACGCAGCGGGGGTGCGCCATCGCTTCGAGGCTGTGGAAAGGGGGGAGGGGGAGTAGTAAGCCCATGGCCGAGGCAGAGTAGAGATGATCGGGGACGTACATCGATCGCTCGACAGCGTCGTTATAGAACTTGGCTTCGTGCCTGTTCACGAAACGGCATGAATGGACACGCTTAGAGTTAGCAAGTATGTATGTACGTACGGATGCACGCCTGCGCGATCAGGATCAGTCCACGACGGACGGCACGCGTGAGTTCACTCGAACAGGGACATAAACTCTCGGTATATACGTACCCATCACGAACCAATACTCGATCCCGCCCCACAGCGTCGCTCTATCTTCCGCGCTCAGCGCCGAATCGGCGAGCTCCTTCCATGCGCGCTGGACGGGCGCTTCGCACCAGACGTCGACGATCGCCTTGACGTGCCGCCCGTGATACATCCCTCGCACGAAGTCCCAGGGGTCATCGTATTTCCCGGTGGGGTATTTGCTCTTGTAAGCGGAAAAGGTGGAGAGGAGGTGCGTGTGCGTGTCGACGATCGGACTCGTCGCTGCGTCGGCGTTGGGGTGCGCGGGGAGGGAAAGATGGGATTCGTCGGGGACGACGGTGAGCTTTTTTTTTTGGTTCTTGTTTTTTCCCATGCCAGCGAGTCGGTGAGGGTGGTGTTCAAGTTTGAAGAAGGCGAGGGAGCGGAGTGCGGTGCGAGGGAGGTGATTCGGACGCCATGAAGAGACTGATCCGACTCGGAGCGAGGACGGCATGACCCGACACGACAACATTAACCCAGACACACTTCACCGCTTGCCTCGACACCACAGTATTCTGTCGCCTTTTCACGAAAACGGCGCGAATTCGAAGACGGCTGCTACGTGCCTCAAGTTTATGTTGCAGTACCACAGCGTTTCGCGCGGCGACAGTCACTCATGCATGCCAACCACGGACTCTTCTTGTATCACGTCCAGCTGTCTGTGGTGCTACGCGCTCGCCGCTGAACCAGCCCGAGCACGCTCACATTGTCTACATCCCAAATCACCCCTCGAGCAAGCGCATGGACCGCGCTAGCTGGTTTTTTTCTTACTAGCTTCGTGGGTCTGAGATCGGATCTCCCGTCCGCAATCCCGTTTTTCGGCCCATCATGTCCTGTCATTATCTTATTTGGCTGTCGTTGTTCTCGAACAAGGACCGCTTACATACCTCGTCGATCGTCACATCCAGTCATCGGCGAATACGTCTGACCGTACCGAGTCATGACCCCCGGCTTGCACCGACAGCCCAAAAAAAAAACTCGCAGCTGGTTCCAGGCGTGGTCAACTGGCGACTATAGGTCGTCATAGTCACCGAACGACTTTGACAGACGCGACAACGACGACCGTCCCGAAAAAAAACCAGAACCCCGGGTAATTCGCGCCGAACCCCACCCCACCCCACCTCGGATACTTACTATGAACGTGTCCAGGCAGCACCCGGAGAAGGCAGAAGCACGCGCGCACACGTTTCTGACTCGCCGCCGAGCACAACGTTGCCATGTCATCGTCATGCACGCCGTGTGTCAGGGTCACCGACGACTCCCACAAAGCGCCCACCCGCCAATGGCGTCGCGACGCCGCAGCCGAGCACACGAGCATGTACGTACGTGTCCCCGATTCCCCGACGAACCTGATTCACGAGGTGGATCTGGGGACGGAGAGTCGATTAGGGGGGAGGTTCCTTCTCCTGATCGGCAACCGTCCCTAGAGATCCCTGCGCATGCCGTAGCCGTCGTCGAACAAACGCCGTGGTCCTGCACAGTGGACCCTGGTCTCGGTGTTTGGCAGGTCGTGTACGTACCATCCATTGTTTCTTTCTTGGACAGATGACGAAAGAGAGAGCAAAAAAAGGGGAGCCTCGTTCCGATTCGACATCGATACGGTATCGTGGGCCTGGGTGTAGACGTCGTCCGCTCGAGGGGAAGAACGGCTTGCATGCTGCCCAAGTCAGGTGTCACCCGTTTCATGCCGATTCAGAGATGCGCGTGCTAAACCAGTCCACGACGACACGATAAAAACTCGACATTCAATTGATATCATCTTTAGGAGCTCGTAAGCATACTATCCAAGACCCCAATAACAAGGACAGGAGGGCTATGCCTAGCATACAAAAACGAACGCCGAGCGATGTCCATTAGAGAGAGAGAAAGATTAAAATGAGAGTAGAGGGCCGCGTTTTTTTTTTAAACGAGTTCGGCATACCTGTGCATCAGCATTTACGCTGGAAACGTGAAGAAACGTCAATTTCATCGCCGTGTGGCTCAAAGGAGAGGTGTGCTTGGGCTGCGATATTACAAGTGATCAGCGACAGGGAGAAAAAAAAGGGATGAAATCCGACCTGATCGATGTATGTACAAAATAGTTGCCCTAGTTGCAAGAAAATGTCCCCGAGGAAAGAGAGGAGGGAGAGCTGATGGAATAACCAGATCGATCGAAAGGCGATATCCCCGTAGGGAACGTAAAAGGAGAGCATTGATCCACCGGGACGGGGGCTAGGGTAGCAAAGGGATCTGTAAAGGTCGTCCCAATTTCCAGACGTTCCAAATCCTGCGCGGTAAACCCGGGATTGCACGTGCCAACTGAGAGCGTCTACGTCGAATGGGTCAGCGATCAGGCCAAAGAGAGGAAAGACAGGACGTACAGGTTCGAGATTCAAGTTGGCGTCAAAGAAACCAAAGTTGGGCGCTGAGTAGGAATCAAAGTTCTGGTTCAGGTCGGGGAGAGCATACGTGGGATCCAGCAACAACGGATCGACCTGTGGCAAGCTCAGCCAATCGTAACCTTGCAGGGGCACCAACGGATTATAGCCATCTGGCTCTGGAGCGGTTGATTCGACGACGGACTGCGGTGTCACCGACTGGTACATGACGGTCCGACTTGGGCGACGTTGCATGTCGTCCTGGGTGACCAGAGCGGGCATCCACCCATCCAGCGGAGACTGTGACGGAACTGGAACAGCACCCACGGGGGGACAAGACGAGGAGCGCCTCCGGAGGATTGGTCGAGGGTACGGCCGAGGGCGTTCAGACTGGCGAGATGGCTTCGCATTATCCAAAGGCGAGGCAGCGCCCATCCGAGACACCTGGCGCGGAGGGCGGTCCTCCAAGTAGGCATTATCGTTCTTGCCTCTCTTTCCCTTGGCGCCGTTGTGAGACGGGGCGTATTTGTAGTCGGGGTACAACTGTGCGTGGCGCGCCTTCTCTTGGGCGGCGAGCTCGACCCACGGTTTCTTTTGCGCGGGGGTCATTTCGCGCCATAAATCTCCAGCTATGCGGGAGATGTTGGTGTCGTCTAGGTCTGACCTTGGTAGCACCTTTCGTTGATGAACGAGGTCACAACGGAAGAGAATGAATGGATTGCGAGGACGGGGGACGTGATGACGGCCATTGGCGAGTCGGACGGTTTTAGGCTGTAGCTCGCCGGACGAGCCGGGCAGAGGGAGTGGCTTGGAGGGAGGAGCGGTTAGCGCTGTGGCGGAAAGCTGAGGGAGCTCGAGGGGCCTCGGAAGAAGAAAAAACGGAGGGGTCCCTATGCTTTCTGCGCACAGCGTTGGGGCGTAGTGAGGGAACTCGCTCGCAGCCCTTTGATCGGTGAGTGGAGAACGGGCGCGGCGACGGCGTGAAAGAAATATGGTGCATGTATCGTCCAGGCTCCTCTTCTTGTTCATGTCGTGGTAGGAGAAAGAAAGTCTAGAAACGTTTGATGCATTATGAAGTGGCCCTTTGTGACAAGAAGATGTCGAAGTTTGACCTAATACACAGAATGACGCTGTGAGTGGACAAAGGCGTTCGGAAGCAATCGAGGGGCGGATCTGCGTATGCGATCGCTGAGTGATATGTTTTCTAGTCCGCCCAATTGTCCGACTCGATTTGGGAAATCGCATAAATAACATACCTTGTTTTCCGTTTGACGTTTGACGTACGTAAGGCCTGGCCTGGTCTGCCTCGCGGTGGCTAGAGTCCCAGACTCCCGGTATACCGTAGGCAGCTGAGCTATCTTCAAGTTGTACTAGTAGCCAGTTCCTTCGTCACCACCACCACCACCACCGTACCTTGGTGTCGGTTACCCTCTCACTGGTGGGTGATAACTATCACCAACATCCGTGCAGGGAAAGAACATTTGAGGGTTTTGAGGGTTCAGGTACGATTAGCGTTGGGCAGCGGGTCCGGTTCTGGGTCTAAATGCCGGTTCCAACCAGACTCCGAGTCGGAATCCGATGGGTTCAATTCGGCGTTCGCTCCTTGCGGGCAAACCGAACGTGTGGTTGCGTTCACGTCCACCAGAAGCCGAACCTGTAACTACTAGTAGCGTTCCCGGACGCATCCAAAGGTCTTTGCATACATTATAGCATGTGGGGGAGTGGTTTCGATCTAGCCGCGATAAGACCGGAGGATGAATGCGTCCGTGAGCTAAGCCCACGCTTCTTCCAAGGCTTCTCCGCTATAAAGCTCGGCTTGCACTCGGTTGCCTGATCTTTGCATCACCGACTTCAACCACCATCATGTCTGCACTCTCTCATCCCTCTATCCAGGGTACGAATCGGCCTAGAAAAAAAGCGTTGACTGATGTCTTGCAGATGGTTGGTTCCGGGAGGTCTCTTCCCACTTGCCCGGCCAAGCCATGACCCTCAAGGTCAACAAAATCCTCCACGTCGAAAAATCACTCTACCAGGACGTCCTCGTCTTCGAGTCCGAGACATACGGTAATGTCCTGATTCTCGATGGTATCATACAGTGCACCGAGCGCGACGAGTTCTCGTAAGTAGTCCTGCATGTCGATCAGATTGCGGATATCCATGTTAGCGTGACAGGTACCAGGAAATGATCGCACATCTCCCTCTCGCAAGCCACCCCAACCCGAAGAAAGTGCTCGTTATTGGAGGCGGCGATGGTGGTGTCGTCCGCGAGGTCTTGAAGCACGACACGGTCGAAGAAGTCGTCCTGGTCGACATTGACGAGGTTCGACTTTCTTCCGTCACCCGCTCCCGCGTCTCTTATTCTCGAACATAGGCTGTCGTCAGAGTATCCAAGACATACCTTCCCCACATGTCCTCCCTGTTGGCATCCCCACGCGTCAAAGTCATCATCGGAGACGGTTTTAAATATCTCTCAGAGAACGAAGCGACATACGATGTCATTATCACTGACTCCTCCGACCCTGTCGGTCCCGCCGAATCCCTCTTCCAAACGCCATACTTCAAGCTACTCCACGATGCGTTGGCCCCAGGCGGTCACATCTCTACCCAGGCGGAATGTCTTTGGCTCTTCCTGCCTTTCATCGCCGAGCTGCGAAACACGACGCGGGAGATCTTCCCTGTCACCGAATACGCGTTCACCACTATCCCGACGTATCCTTCTGGACAGATCGGATTCATGGTGTGCTCAAAGGCTGAAGGAAGAGCCGTCAATGAACCGGTCCGAAAGGTCAAGAATACGCGTTACTACAACGAACAGGTGCACCGCGCTGCCTTTATTCTCCCCGAGTTTGCTCGTGCGTTTATCGAGGAAGGAAGGGACCTTCGGCCAGTCCTGAGGAACAGCGCGAAGGCTGTAGAAGACGCTTAGAGTGGTTAAAATACGACAGTCGTACCGAAGAAGCTTTGGATGTTGTTTGACGTGCTTTCTAGAGGCTTGTTGTACATCTTATTGAGTATGTATGTTGTAAGAACCGAATAAATTTTTACCTTCACACTTCACCATATCACATGGAGATTATTTACATGGGTTAGTCTAGAGTGTTCTAGAGTCATAACATGGTATGACATCATGCCTTGCTTTTACCACATGTACAATAGTATATATGTTGATGATGGAAGAGTAGATGTGCGAGGTGACTTGGAATCAGACAAATAGAGCCCTTTGTGAGGGCCGGGGACAAGCATCATTATTTCTTCCCCTAAATACAGGTCGAGCTTATATACTCGTATGCTATTGCAAATGATGACTCAGATGTATAATCTTTGAGTCTTAGCTTGGCACGCTCGGCTGAGTGTAGCTTGTACTTGTTTGTAATGCCAGATGGTCATCACTCTCCAACACTCCCCCTCAAGCCTAGCAAAGGCCGAGTCCCTTCGAGTGAAGGATGTGCTTTTGGTGTGGAAGGGCTTTAGTCAAGATATTGGCGGTCATCTCATTGGTTGGGCAATAAACGAGCATAAGCCAACCAATCTTGATTGTTTTTCTCATGCACAAGTTATTCAGGTCGAAATACTTCACCCACTTATGAAACTGTGCATTCGTTATGATTGCAATCACTGATTTGTTATTGCCATACAAAATTGTGGCATCCTTGGGTTTGTACCCGATCTCTGTGTATAGATTTCTGAGCCAAATAACATCTTTTTCAGCTTAGGCCATTGACATGAACTCAGCCTCGGCTGTGGACAATGCTAGCATCATTTCCCTTTTTGAGGACCATGTGATCACTCCGCCATTCAAAAGAAAGACATTGCCGCTTGTCAATAACAAGTCATGATTGGTGGTGAAACTGGCATCTGCATATCCATAGAACTCTCCTTGTTCTCTGTTCCTCTGGTAAGTAATTCCCAATTCCTTTGTGCCCTTAAGATATCTGAGGACACATTTTGCAGCAGTCCAGTGGGCAAGGTTGGGATTACCATTGAATGAGCAAAGTTTGTTCACAGTGTACGCTATATCAGGACATGTGCTGATCATGGTATACATGAGTGATCCTGTGAGTGACGTGAAGTTCCCAAATTGGAACAATGGCTCAGTACCAGGCTCTTTAGGTTCAAGTTTTATGTTCGGATCGAGTGGTGTGGACACTGGGTTGGCATCGTGCATCCCATATCTCTTGAGGATGCTTTCGATGTATTCCATCTGCCTTATGGTAAGTGTCCCTCATTCTCAATCACGAGTGAACTCTAACCCAACAAGCTTACTAGGCTCTTCTAGATTGGTGATATTGAACAGCTCTTGTAGGTCAATTTTTAGTCTGACCATCTGTTCATTACTGTTTGTGAACAGCAAGAGATTGTTGACCCATATTGTTATGATTTCAATGGAATTGCCATTGTGCTAAATGTAGATGCAAGGATCGGAATGGAGGCAGTTGAATTTGATGCCACTAAGCTTACTATCAAGCTTCTCGTTCCATTCCTGTCTGGACTGCTTAAGTCCATATAAGATTTTGATGAGTTGACAAAGTCGAGACGTGCCATCACTAAATCCCTCTGGTTGATCCATGTATGTCTCTTCCTTGAGCTTACCATTCAGGTATGCTCCTTTGACATCCATTTGCTGGATCTCCCAGTTTTCAGCAACCGCAAGTGCTAATATTGCACGTATCGTCTCAAGTTGAATCACAGGTGAGAATGTTTCATTATAGTCCATTTCTGGGATCTGACTAAAGCCTCTGGCAACAAGCCGGGCTTTGTACTTTTGCAGGCTCCCATTCTTATTGTTACGATTTCTTTCTTCCTTGTACCATGACTTGCCGTCTCGCCTTTCATCGACATGTATTACTAATCCTAATCCTCATTTGGATATAGGATCTCACCTTCCCATTGGAAGCTCGTACAAGTGGTACGACTCCTCATTCGTCTTTTCTCATTGGCTCTCCAATCGTACGATGCGACTTCTGATTCTGATTGGCTTCAGTATATCGTACGACTTTTCTATTTCCTTTTCCATCTTGGTCCGTGCGCCGAATCTACCGTTATTTAAACCGTATGCCTAGCATTCTCGTTCCTCACGCTAGTTCTCTCCGATCTACTAGCCTCTACCTTGTACTCGTCCACACCTGAATCTATCTTCATAACACTGACCTGCACGAAAATCATAACGTGCTGAGTCATGTACATATCCTATGACCAAGCCCTTCTGGCTATACATAGCCAATACCATATGCTATCATCCCTCCAAGTTTCGTTTGATCACCATCATCCATTCCTGAGATATTCACAAATCTCTGAGAACCACTCCAGAACGACTACTAGTATTATGACCGCTAATTAGACTAGCAAATTTTGTGTAGTAGGCACAGATCACATGCTCTCAGGTCAGCTGACTGTAT
>JBBPOB010000997.1:0-11510 GCA_038091275.1 Tylopilus subfusipes | reverse complement strand
GATCTTGACATCCTACAAGTCAGATCCACTACCAACTACTACTCTCACTATCTCCCTCTTGGTCGAACACCCAGTGAGTATTCCCACTGGCTGTGCTGGTGCTAGCGATTAGTTTCATTAACAGTATATAGTTCGAGCTAGAGATTAGGGGACAGATAGATCATCCTTTGCCCCCGGCCCTCACAAGGGCTCACCTTGTCTGATTCTTGAGTCTACGCCTCACCTCTCGCTCTCCATCGTCGTGCGACACAACGGACACACACATGCCAGTGGCGCGCTGCCTTCGAAGCATATTATAATTATCATCGGTTCACTTGGCGTTGGTGACGTTTTATATCACGTATGTAGCCACTAGCAGACGCGTCCAAAGTCTCGCTCGCCGACCAACCCGAGTGCACGAGTGTGTGACGCGTGCAAGACAGGACCTTTTCTCGTGTTCCTGCCGTACGACCACCGTGAGTCAGGCAGGCAAATTTGAATCCAGTCCAGAACTGTCAGGCAGGCAGAGGCGCGTGCGGGAGGGGCTAGCGGGTTATTCCCCTGGCATTGCGGCTTCATCTGGGGAGTGGCCCATCATGTTATGTTGTGTTTTTGAAGGGAACGTCCGCGAGCCTACGCGAGGACTCTGATTGGACCGGAGAACCGTTGTACGGTATGTTCGTACTATTTCCGACCTACAGAGTTGCTATTATTATAGCGCTTAGAAAAGTAAATGTTCTTCCCCTCCGTCGTTGACAGTCCGATCTCGTCCGAGTCAGCCCATCGGCGTATTGGCAGGTACCGTGATCACCCTGATATTACTACTGATCCGATGGCGTTACTGTGGAGTATGGAAAGAACCACGATGGCAGTGCACGCGTTTTCTTACGATCGTCGTGTAATCCTCGTTCCACTCTGCTGCCGGGTTTCGTTCCGAATGATACAGGTCGAGTTTGAGGCCTTGAGGTTTTTGTCGGGTCTCCATGGCGGAAAATCACGATTGATTTCTTTTGCAGTCGTAGCTACAGCCGACTCTCTTCCAACGCATACCTTACGTAACACATACTCCCTCATAATCCAAAGCATTTCTGGTTTCCCAAACCGCCTTGGTTCACCATACGACCTCCTTGTTAACACATACTCCCTAATAACACATACTCCTGGGCTTCTCCAGAGGGGTATGCGTTAGGATGGAGTCGATTGTAAACATCATGGCATCGTAGGACGAGTTTGTTTCGCGCTGATCTCCAAGGAAGACTGTTCACCACTTGCCATGGTGAAAATTGTGGTATGTCATAACCTGGTTGGCCTGCCAGTGGAGTCGAGCGACCACGCGCACACATCGTATCGTGGTTCGTTCATGGTACCAGTCCACGGCCGCGTCGACTGTCTGAGTCGACCAGTGGCAGTGTCGTTGTTCACCTTTATGGTTAGCACGTCTAACGTCAAACCATAGATATGTGAAACGCGGGTCGACTCAATCAGAGCTCACGCGCTCACGATCGAATGCATCGCGCTTCTCGAACGATGTCACTTTCGGAGCATGAACACAATGGCACCAAGTCGAATATGGTCCGCAATTTTATCGTAATTTGTTTTCCAAGCACATGACCCAGCCACTGTAAGCGAGACGGTTAGCACTGATTATTAAATACCTTGGATCCACCTGCAGACCGCCCAGCGACCTACGACCATGATCGACGGGCACGTCTTGCGACCCACCAAGTGGGCATATCTCCACTTGTGTCTCCTCCTCGGATGTTTCTTACCCTCTGCTGGGGTTCTCGCCGCGAACTCGAGCATCCAACCGCAGGCCGTGTACGATGGCGGTCTGGGTGGCAAGGAAATTCGTCTGCGAATTGGAAACGGCGGCGCTGGCCAATCTGGTCTCATCGGCGCGTGGGCCAACGCGTTTATTCAATACTGCAACAAACAGGGCATCGCACCTTTTCAGGTTCGTTCGCGCCTGCTCCGACTTGTCTTGGCGTGTTTTCGACGAGCGTGTTTGTCAGGTCGGCTGGTATCTCGGAGACACCACTCAAAGTCTAGGGTTTCTCGCCGCTGGTGAAATCGACGTTGCAGTGACTTACAACGAAGCTGCGGAGACGCAAGCGTGCCAGTCTGGCGCTGCGGTGTTGCGACTGTACGGTTTCCGCGTAGGTCTCCATTTGTATACATACCGCCACGTGAAGATGACCGTCGTCGTTTCAGGACCACTTTTTCCTCGCAGGTCCGAGGTCGGATCCCGGGGACCTGAAGAACATTACAAGTGGCGACGTCCTTGGAATGTTCAACCGGATCGTGTCCCAAGGAAACCTGGACGTGGCGGTACGCCGTAGTTTTTTACCCTGAGAGAATGTGACCTCACGTCAGGGTGCTTTAGACGCCCCCCTCCAATCGGGTGCCCGTTCGTTTCCTGTCCCGTTATGACAAGAGCGCAACGAACATCAAAGAGAGTTTGTTGTTCTGCTCGATCGGCCAGGTACGCATCTATGATCTGTGGACGCACGAAGCAATCGAACGTTGTCGCTAGGTCCCTTGGGCGTACGCGTATTCGACGTGGTACCATCAATATGTGCAGTTCCCGCTTCAAGCGCTGAGCGCGGCATCGGCCTTGTCCGAGTATACACTGACCGATAAAGGCACATGGCTGTCCTCTCCTTCGAGCGTGACGTCGGCCATGAGTGTGTTTGCTCAGGGTGGAGATACTGACCCGAACGATCCGTTGTTGAACCCTGCGCACGTCATTCTAGGGGCCAGGGCGGACCCTGCGAACAAGGATATTTGGGACAAGTTCATGGAGTGGGTGACTCTGCTTGATGGGGGACGACAGGTCATCACAGATTTCAAGAAGGGTGGGGTAGAGCTTTACTCGCAGGCTCCTGCGAATGCGACGCTGCAGTGTACCGAGGCGTAGATCCAAATATAGTCGTACTTGGGTGCTACAAACAGGCGTCAACACGGACGATCTGTCTTCCACGTCCATGCTAGCATGTTGGCGACTTTGCTCTTCGCCGGTCTCTCGCAGGCTGCCACGGTCTTCCTTCATCCCCAAGACTCGCTTCCATCTCGCCTCTCTCCGCAGCAGGCCAACCTCGTCCTGTCAGCTCACCTCGGCCTCGACCACTTCGAAGTCGTTAATCAACCAGGACGGCTGAACCATCTGTTCAGGGAGCGCGACTTCGTGGCACAAGGCGACCAGAGCGCCTTGCTGTTGCTCGTCGATGAGGCATACGTTCGCGGTAGGTCCCACTCACTCGTCCCAATCTCCGCTCATCTCTCATCAGACGTCGTCCCATCCACGTTCAAGCCATCCTTCTCCTTCTCCGAATCCCCATCCGATTCGTTGCCGTCCTTTCTGAAGAAATGCACTCGGCGCGCTGCGCACGTGTACACCCATGTCGCCGGCGAGCCGTCCGTCCAAACACAAGGCCTCCCTCGTACGCTCGACGTCTTCTCAGCGCCTGCGCCGGCCAACGAAGCCTTCCTGTCCGAAATCTCGACGCTCATAAACTACCTCGACGCTCGGCCTCCCTCGGACCGCTTCGCAGCGCTCGAGCTGACGAGCGTCTCCAAGCTCGCATCGTCGTACGGCAGATCGAGCGAGCAATACGCGCTCGCGACCGATACAGTGCGCGCTGCGATCGAGGCTGCGCTCGCCGACGAGTCGGTCCGCTTGGCGCTGCTGACGTACGTGCCGAGCACGCAGCGAAGGAGTCCTATGCTCGGCGATGAGCCGGCGAACGCGCGCTCGTCTTGCTATAGCACGCTGCTCGCGTGTACGGAGGCGACCGACGGTTGTTCGGGGCATGGACGGTGCACGAACGCGACGCGCGCGGGACAAGAGTGTTTCGCGTGTGCGTGTACGACGACCGTCAGCGAGGCTGGCAAGACACAGAGCTGGGTGGGCGACAAGTGCGAACGGAGGGACGTCAGCGGGTGAGTCATGTCGCTCCGTCGTTACGACCTGGCGTCGTTGACAGGTTTCGGTCTCGTCAGCCCGTTCGTGTTGATCGCTGGTACGGTGATCACGCTGGTGTTGTTGATGGGTGGTGCCGTGTCCTTGTTGTATGCGGTTAGTGACCAGGAGCTGCCGAGCATACTGACAGGGGGCATTAGTGGGGGTGTGCGCAAAGAGTGATAGACCTGGATACAGATCGTCGTGTAATCTTTCCCCCCACTACTGTCGAAATTCTCCTCGAATGCTACACGTCAAGCTAGAGGCTCTGCTTTCACGCCGAACGAGATGGATCGGGTCGTTTATCTCTTGTCCGGTGATAGATGCATAATCATGTCCGTTTCTGCTACTTTTGCCTACTACTTGGCGTGGTGACCGTGCCGATCGATCAAAGGCTCGCCCATAGTCACTTACGGACTAGCCGCCAGACTATAGCACATGCAAGAGTCGAGACCTATTCTAACAACCCCTGGTCAGACAGCGGGCGCGAAGATAATCGTCCAGTAGTCGACTGATGGCAGACAGATCATGTATCATCCTCCGAGTCACGGATGACTCCCATGCTAAAATTCAAGAGAGGGCTCGGGATAAACGACGTATTAGATTAGATTAGGATCAGACGAAACCGAGTCCGTCTCTGCCACAAACCAAATCGTCACCTCTCCATCGAAACCACCCGCCCCTCCTGGCAGCCGAACCCAACTCGCTCACCCACCGCCGCGGCTCTCCAAGTCCCCTCTCGACCGCCCAAGCTCGACGTTCACCATCCCCCAACGCGCCTCGTACCGCTCTCGGCGAGGAAGACGGTTCAGGGGCGCCTTGTTCCACGCGCTCAGATCGACGTGTCGGAGGGCCGGACAGAGCGCGCGTAAAACGTGCGCGACGGCCACGGGCGAGTCGATGGGCGAGTTTCCAAGGCAGAGGTCCTCCAACAACACGACGTCGTTCGACCTCGCCTCGCGCCGCCCCACCGCCCCGCCAAGAAACAACGTTTCAGGCACGAGCGTCGTCGTCGTCGGGGTGGTGGTGGTGGTGGTGCCAGCGTCCAGGACGAGCGCGAGGGATCTCAGGTTGGGGCATGCGCGGACGAGGTGGGCGAGGGATCGGAGGGTGGGGAGGGACGCGTGCGGGTGGTCGACGTACGTGGATAGCGCGAGCGCTTCGATCTCGGGCCACGCGTTCGCCAGCTCTGCGACGGCGTCGTCGTCGAAGCTACACGTGGACAGTCCCTCGAGCGACACGACCCTGAGACGCGTGAACCCGAACAGCGGTCGGAGATCCCGTACGGTCGTCGTCGTCGGTGAACGGGGAGAGGGCGGGTGAGGGTGGATGACGGAGAGGTAGAGTCGGGCGAGAGAGGCGTGCGAACAGGCTTGTGCGAGCGCGGCGAACAAGTGGCGGAGACGAGACGCTTCCTCTGCATCGAACAGATCGAGTCTGAATTCCTTCAGTGTCAAACGAAGACCCGTCAAGCAAGCGGTCGTCGTCGCCAACGGTCCCGCATACAAGTGAAGGTGCCGTAAGCGCAGAAAAGACGACCCCGGGGCGGCGAGCGCTTGGGAGAAGGAGGAGAGGTGCGCCTCGGCACACGTGGTGAGCGAATCCAAGCATTTCGCGCGACCGAGGTGGTGCAGCGCCGAGACGGTGAGGTCGTCGCATGAGACGCGTCTGAGGTCTTTCCAGCGACATATCGACGCGGACAGCGCGTTGGCGAGGTCGTCGCTCGGATGCTCGCTCGACGCGGAGATGGAAACGTCGTCGACGTTTGGACACGTGGTTCCCAATGCTGCGACCGTCGCGAGGCTGGCTGGGTCGGTGGCAAACTCAGCGGAAAGCGAGGTCAATGCAGGTCCACAGAGGAGGCGGAAAAAGGGAAGCATTGCGAGGTGATTGTCGGGGTACCATGCGACGGTGCGCAAAGTTGGGAAGAAGGCGTCTGGATCGGGTGGGTTCGAGAGACATGCGAATCGGTCGAAGTAAGGCACGTCGTCGATCATGCAGACGTGGAGGGACCGAGTGCGAGTAGAATAGTTGCGCAAGGTCGTCCATTGTTGCGACGTCAAGGGCTGAACGCAAGGCTGGCAGAAGTTGAATTGGCGTAGACGAGGGACGAGAACGTGGACTTGCCTGCTGGTTCTCACCGGACGTGGCCTGGTCCAAGAGATGTATGAAGGGGTAAATGGTGAACAAGTTCCTCCACAGCTCATCTAGAGCTGGGTCGTGGAGTGCTCGACAAGTCCGTGCTAGCGCAGGGAGAGACGAATGCTCCGTCATTGCGCATATTTCTCGAGAAACTTCTGATATGAGTAGGGCGTGATGCATCCCGTTTAGAGCGGTCGTCTCAGGTCTGAGAAGAAAAAAGTCAAAGGTATGTTTACCTAAATATCTGTGCAGTAGGCGCTCGTGTGACTGCTCCGGCGGTCGAGGCCATTGAATCGGCGCGTGTAGCAACGTTACGACGCCCAGGACTGGTTTGCTATGTCGTCCATAGATGTGAGCGGGACCAGAGCGTCGCCGGCACGAGATTCAGATTCACACGTTCACTGGGCAGGCAACTCTTCGTCTTCATATCATGGTCCAAGTACATCACCATCGCGCGACGGGGCTCAAGCAAGTGAGCCTAGTATTCCCATCCGTGGACCGCTGATCTGACCTGCTGCAGCAAAACAAACCGTTCAAGTCGAGACATGCATCAAAATCGTCTCTCAAAGATCTTGCCAAGGGTAAGTCGATCGCATCTGTACTCTCCGCCTCACATTCTCCTCAGGGCGTACCCAGCGTCCCTCTCAAAAATCACCCGCCGTCAACACCGCCGCTCAGGCTCGTCTGAATCGGCGCAACACGCAAAAACAGGTGCAGGCTGCGAAACGTGCTTCCCTCGTCGCCTCTACTCGCATATTCAACGGCGTGGACGGTGCTCCTCGCATCGTCGCAGTCATTCCCCTATGCGAAGACGTCCGTACGGCTGATGCCGTGCGTGCGCTCGCAGCATCGGCGACGGAAGACGTAGATGGCATCGATGACGATTCACCGACATGGAAGATGAAGTACGTCCTCTACCTGCTACCCTCATTTCATTCACCCATTCTCTCTCCCAGAGCACATCGCTTCAAGACGTCCCTTCAGTTCATCCCCGTTCGATATGGTCGACACTGGGAAACCCTCGACGCGGCCAAGGCTGCCGACTACGTCCTCTTCTTGCTCAGTCCGACCGTAGAGGTTCCCGAAGCAGGCGACACCCTTCTTCGGACCCTACAAGCCCAGGGCCTGCCGACCGTCCTGTCTGCGATCCCGCCGGACCCGTCTACGTCTTTGCTCGACCAAAAATCGCGCGCTGCCATCTTGAGATCGTTGCTCTCCTTCATGCAATATTTCGATCCTTCCCAAGGACGAGTATACGATCTGTCCTCGCCCTCCGATTCGTTGAGCGCATTGCGCTCCTTGTCCGAGGGACGACCTGGCGAAGTGCGATGGCGATCAGGAAGAGCTTGGATCGTGGGCGAAAGCGCGCAGTGGGAAGACGGAACGCTAAAGGTGACGGGCATCGTCCGGGGTAGTCGTCTCAGCGCCAACAGACTCGTGCATCTGCCCGACTTTGGCGATTATCCACTGACGAAGGTGCGCGCGTCCGTCTCTCTTCCAATCGTCCTGCATCGGCTGACGATCTCACACGTGGTAGATCATGTCCACGCCCGCACCGCGATCGAAAGCACACAAGGGCGCGGAGATGGAGATCGAGCCACAGCTTCTCTCGCAACGGGTCCCTTCCGCGGCTGATTCGATGATATCGACAAACGTTCCGGACGACATGGCGAACGAACAGACGTGGCCTACCGAAGAGGAGATGGGCGGCGCGGCGACGCGAGAAGAGGGCATGGAAGACGTACGCCTGCCCGACGCCGAAAAGGGCACTACGCCCAAACGTATCAAGCGCATACCGAAAGGCATGAGCGAATACCAAGCCTCCTGGATCGTCGACGAGACAGACGACGAGGATGGCGACGAGGAAGAAGAAGACGGAGTCGCAGAAGAGGAGAAAACAGTACCGATCGACGAAGCGATGGAGCTGGAGAGCGAAAAGAAGAGCGTAGTTGCGTTCCAAGATCTTGACGCCGAGGAAGAAGAGAGACAGTCGGAAAGGTTTTCTCCCCGCATCGACGTTTACTCATCCGTGCCTTTTCGTTCAGATTCCAGGACTGGCGGAATCGTGCCCAGGAAGAACGCGACGCGCAAGAGTTTCCTGATGAAATCGACACTCCGCGTGATGTCCCTGCGCGCGTACGGTTTGCGCGGTACCGTGGGTTACGCTCGTTCCGGACGAGTCCATGGGATCCGTACGAGAATCTGCCCAAGGAATACGCCCGAATATTCGAGTTTGAGGAGTTCAAGCGCACAGAGCGTGACGTATCCAGGGCGGCAGAGGCCGAAGGCGTAGAGGTACGTCTCGCTCGCTCGCCCTCGCACCTCCACGCCCAACACCCCCACCAGCCCGGAACGAGAGTCACCGCGTACGTGGAAGGCGTTCCGAAAGAGGCGAGCAGTTCAAGTCGTGGCCCGATCGTGCTCTACGGTCTCTTGAAACACGAGCACAAGAAGACGGTGCTCCACTTTACCGTACAACGCAACACCGAGTACTCTGGATCCGTCAAATCCAAGGTCCGTCCCTACTTGTCTCAGACCCCATTTCCGGCGTTCACCCCTCTCAGGACCCGTTGATTCTTTGTTGTGGACCCCGTCGTCTGCGCGTCCGTCCGGTCTACAGCCAACACGCTCGGGGAGGTGGCAGAGGCGCCAACAATGTCCACAAGTTCGAGCGGTTTCTGTGGCACGGTACGACGGTCGTCGCGAGCGTCTATGGGCCCGTAACGTTCGGCAAGCAACCCTGCACGCTCTTACGCGAGTCGGATAACGCGCACGGTGAGTCGGGCTCCCCTCCTTACGCGCGCCCTCCCTCCCTCCTGATGTGACGATCACCCGCGGCGGCAGCAGCCCCACACCTGGTCGCCACCGGCACGTTTCTCAACCCAGACCCGACCCGGATCGTCGCCAAACGCATCGTCCTCTCCGGCCACCCTGTCCGGGTCCACGCCAAATCGGCCACGGTCCGGTACATGTTCTTTTCCGCTGAAGACGTGGCGTATTTCGCGCCGATTCAGCTACACACCAAGTATGGCCGGGCGGGACACGTGGTCGGGTCGTTGGGGACGCACGGGTATTTCAAGGCGCGGTTCGACGGGGCGGTGGGGCAGATGGACACGGTGTGTATGGCGTTGTATAAGCGGGTGTATCCGAGGTGGTGTGAGGCGTGGCGGGCGCCGGTTGGGGACGGGGACGGGGACGGGAGGGATGCGGGTGGGGACGTTGTGATGCGGGAGTAAGGGGGCGGGAGTGTAGAGCTCTCGAAGAAATGGGAATTAGAATCGGATGAAATAGCGCCTCTAAAAACGTTTACAACAAGATCTTTGGAACATCCGGGATAACTAGTTACGTGTGACGAAAAACGAAACGAGCGTCGGGACTGGCGTCTCCGACGTCGACGCCGGAAAAAAGAAATACAAAGCGAGAGAGAGAGAGAAACAAAAAATTCCGACACGGATCTCTCCTTCACTTCGGGTCCTCGAACGGATTCTGGACGAACTCGGGCTCCTCCCGATCCGTCGAGCTCTCCGTCGTACTCGTACCCTTCGAATTCACGACCGCCACCCTTGGTGCGCTGACGCCCGCTCCGGTGCTGCCCGTCACGGTGCCCACCGAGGCACTGGGTGGGGACTGTGGCCCGACGAGCGATATCGGACGTTTGGGCAACAGACCCAATTTGCCTGTGTGACACGTGCGTGAGTAGGACCTCTCTGGAACGCGCGGGGAAGAAGAACGGGACGTACTGAAATCGACGCCGGACGGCGTACCCCTCGCGCCTGCGGTCGTCGGCGAGATCGCGCGGGCGGGCGGAGGAGGGGTGAACGAGCGCACGGGTGGAGAACTGAGCGACGGGCCCGAGTTGTGCGGGGGGGATACGGGCGATGTGTAAGACGGCGGGGAGCTCGTGTTGGACGGAGGCGGCGGGGGTGGGGAAGCCGTGGTGTCCACGTGGGGCGGTGTCGCGTGGCGTGGCGAGGTCGCCGACACTGCAGCAGTGGGGACAGTGGCGGAGGAGGATGTGGTCGTATGGTCGTGGATCTGGATCGCGTGGTCGTCGTCTTCGTAGAGATCGTACCCCCGCACGTTGGGATCGTAATACGAGGGCTGCTGCGCGGGACGCGATATCCCCAAACGCGGTGGAGTGCTCGTCCGAGCGGGCTGTGCTTGGCTCGGCTGTCTAGCGGGCTGAGCATGTGGATAGGGCTGTGCGCCTTGTTCGAAGTCCTGGGGTGGACCCGTGCCGTATGATGATGAACCCGCTTGTGGGGGTTGGTTCGGAGGGGGGCCCTGGGGCCACGACCATCCTTGGCCTTGGTCGTATTCTTGCATCTTTGCTCTGACTTTGGACACGATGGACGAAAACGTCTTCTTCCCGGCTATGAGATCGAATCGTCAGCAGACGACGGAGGATGACGTCGCGATGGACGTACATTCAGCGATGCGATTGAACCCTTCATGAAACTCTGTCATGGTGTCTCTCGCACCTTGACCTTGAGTTTGTGGTCGGCCCTGGGGCGGAACGCCCCATCCGTTCCGCCCTCCCCGTCGGGGCTGATAAGCCTCGTACGGGGTCTGACCCTCCATTCCCTGCGGCTGCCACGCTCGATCGGCAGCCTGCTGTTCTTCGAGCGCGAGCCTCCTCGCGAGCTGCTCGTCGAGCGCTTCCTGCGAGAGTCGCTGCGCATCCAAAGACGGCGCCGTGGCAGACCGGGGCTGGGACTGGGGCTGGTTCTGCGGTGGCGCCAAAGGCGGGTTGGGCAGGACGAACGACGGATCGTTCATCCCGAGGAGTATGTCGAGCGCACGATCGTGATCGCCGTCGGTCGATTCGAGCACGAAAATGCTGTCGAAACGCTGAGTATGCCAGGACAGATACGAGGAGAGAACGGGGGTACGGACATGACGGCGTCGTCGAAATCGGGAAAGATGGCTTTGAGGGATGCGATCTGTGAGTCTGCTGGAGTCGTGTCTGTCTCTTGCATTGCGGGCTGGGCGGACATGGGTACGGATTGAGGCGAGGGCGAGGGAGAGCTGATCATGTAACGGTATTTCCAAGGGACGGTCTGTTCGCGAAATGCGGGATCTGTCTCGTCTCGTTGGTGGTTATCTGGTGGATGTTGGTCGTTCGAACGTGAACGCCACGGATTGTCCGAGTCGCCAGAATCGAGCTGGAGTGAGTTTGTGATGGTCTGAGGGATCATTGGACGAGATACACACCGTCTGGCTGCGATTTATGTCGCTGGCGCTGCTGCAGCGCAGTCAGTCTTGGACGAACTCGAACGGCCGCGCCGCAGTCGATTCGGGTGTGTCATGGACTCGGTGGCTGTGTCCATCCAAGGCTGTTCGGGCCGTACCACCGCCAAGCTGCCACAACGTCAGGTCAGTATAGAACTTGGGCATCAAGACTGCCACAGCGAGGACGTGCCGTCACTGT
>JBBPOB010000996.1:0-11522 GCA_038091275.1 Tylopilus subfusipes | reverse complement strand
CTATTACCAAAGTGCTTGTGAACAACACCACCACCCAAGATGTCAACAACGAAGCCACCCCTGGGGCCACGAAGAACTCAGACTTGGAGGTCACATGCAGGAACAAGAATACCAAGACCACTCAGGCTGTGACTCAAGCTGTCGACAACAACAACAAGACTTCCAAGTTGGCAACTTGGACTCTATACACAAACCCATTATAAGTACTATGAAATATATTGTTTAACCAGTGGCCTATTAAGTTGATTGTATGCTAGGGAGCCGCTGGCAGAAGTCACTACAAGGCTAAATATCCAAATTCCTGCAACCCCTGCTGGCAAGCCAGACTCGGATTATTCCATGCCAACCACAAGTGCCAACCACTCTTCCAAGTCAAGCAGATCAAGCTCCACCATCCCAGCCCAGCACACCATCATCAAGAAGATGGTGAAGATGTGGTCAGGACCTGTGCATAATGGAAGGTAAGTATATAGTAAGCAAGCATTATTAATGGTTGACATTGGGGTAGAAATCTATGTGCACATTGTTGGTTGAAGCAATTCAAAGGCACAAACAATGGGACAATAGGAGAATTCGAATTCAAGGTATATTATGAGTCTCTGAGGAAAGAACAGTGGGAAGTAAGTTAAACTTTCATTTTGTGTCATATTTTACCACTATAATCCCATAGGCTTATGATAAGGAAGCTGTGGATCTGGTGCATACTATGTTCTACCATGTATGAGCTAGCATGAACCCAGCTCAGTGTTTCTCACACTAATATTGGTAGAGCAAAGTACTGAATAGCACTATTTCTAGATCACCTGCAATGCCTGGAACAAGGAGGCCTTCAATGGCCTAATGCTCTGAAGATTTCCTCCTCTGGATTAGCCTCTACCAATACCTACAAATCACTCAAACTTCCCATTGGTCATTGTTCTCCTCACTGGATAAACTCTTTTCAAAATTCACCCATGCTTTTTGACAGTGCCAGTGATCAACTTATCAAAATGTTCTTGTGGTTGTCGACACTCTTTGTTCTTTTCTCCTGGCTGGATCAACTCTTTTTGTTCTCATGGTGGTCATTGCTCTTCATTCTTTTCTCCTGGCCAGATCAACTCTTTTTGTGCATGCTTTTCAATGGTGATCAACTCATCAAAATGTCCCTACTCTCTCCTGTTATCAACTCAAATCCACTCCACTGTCTTCTCATTCTATGTGTATGCAGTGGTTTGTCTGTTACCAGTTTGTAGCTACCACTGCCAGTGGCAGATTTGTATCTCCTGTAAATGCAACTGGTTTATATTGGATTAGATTGGGTGAGATTGCGACTGGCAGCAATATGTGCTAATATCATGAGGTATCAAATGATCAATGCATTTGATACTGTGCGATATGGGATGAGATCATGCACAATGGTATCTTTATTGGCAGGATTATGAAAAATATCCTCTATTATCAATTTTTGAGGTTGTTTGAGATCAGTAAATACTAGACTATGCCCCTTCAGATTGTCTTTCTCAAATAACTCTCACTCTAAGGGGAGAACCTCACCTAGTATTAACTGAATCTCAACTGCTTTTTAGTGGCTTTTAGTTAATACTAGTTAATACTGGATAATACCCATTCATAACCAGTTTCCACAGGGCTTCACATTCAGGAATCCTACACATTCATCACCTGTCTTCCCCCAGCCACCGTCTATCCTACATTCAGACAAATTTACTTTACAATGATGCAAGCTGATAGAGATTGCTATTTAGAGGTGCTTGACCTTGGAATTTGTAAACCAGCTCCCATTCCTATCCCTGATCCCACCACTTGCTCCCCACTTGTCAATCACCTCTCCACTCCACCCTCCTCTCCTCCTCTATCCTCCGTTTCGGACAAGACTGCCATCAAACTCGAAGAGTTCAGATTCAATCCCATCACTCATGCACAAGCTCAGTCCTTTCATGTCCTGGTTGGAGACTGAGGGATTCTGGCTTCCCCTACTCATGTTCTCCCAAATGCGCTCCCCATCATTCTGCCTCTGTCCTCACTGAATGTTTTCATTGCCACCATCTCAGTTACTATCAAGAGGACTCCCCAAATATACCTTCCCCCACTACCTTGTCTCCACACCTGGACATTCTCAATGTCTTTGCCTCACTGTTCAGTGTAGTTTTTGTCAACTTTGTGTTATGTTGGTCATTTGTCTTCAGACAAACACTCAAAGGTCTTCTCTATTCTCAAGGGAGGTACTCACAAAGAGACACTGTGTCCTCAAGAATAAGAGTGTTTGCTAGGTCAAGGTACTAAGTCAAGGTCAATGGGATCTAGTCAGATGGACTAGGACACAAGATTGAGTATATATTGCAAGAGATCAAGTGTAAAGACTAGACATAGTAGATGAGACAATATATATATGAAGAGACATGTAAATGAAGAACATTAGGGAACATCACAGAAGGTATGTAATGAGGAACACATAATTAGCACAAGAGAGCTAATTAGAGGAGGTGAAGTCCAATGCAAATGAAAGAGCATATGGTGTAGACAAAGTGAATATGAGTTAAACCCCCTTCTGAGAGAAGAAGAAGCCCAAAGCAAATGGCTTGGGGGTGGTTAGACAGCAAAGAAATGAGCAGACAGTGGATCTAAGATTAAGAGAAAGTGGTCCCACTGATATATGTACATTCCCCAGATAGCAGTGCAGCAGGGTAAAGAGATGGTAAGTAGAAGAACAGAGGGGAAAAGGAGGCTGATTGTAACACTTTGGGGCCATACTGACAGAATTTGCCCTCAGAGACATTGCACAGGTTGTAGTACCATTGGCCATATCATTGATGACTGTCTGCTTGAGCATCTTACCCCAAGCAGGCCACTTGTATCTTCAGAGGAATATCCTCTTTCTTCCACACAGGCACTTAGAATGAGATCAACATTGGTTGAGTCAGGGACTCAAATTTATAAAGGGGGTAATGTTATGGTTTGCTTCCTCTTTTCTTCAGTATTATTAATCCCCATTTCTTACTTGATCCCCACTACTATTTGGGGAATCTGATCCTACCAGCAGGACCACTTCCTTTTAATATTAGATCTGCTCTCTATTGATTTCCTTTCACTTTAACCCCAAGCCATTCTCTTTGGACTTCAACTCCACTTAGAAGAGGATATGACTCATATTATCTTCCTTTTTATCTTGTCCTTTACCACTTACATCAGACTGTACCTCCTCTAGCTAATTCTCTCATATTAGCTATGTGATCTTCATTACTCACCCCTGTCCAACTTCTCCAATGTTCTACAATGTTCTATGCTTACACATCCCTCCATATATATATTATCATCACTATCATATATACTTTTCACACTTGATCTCTTGAATACTATGCTTGAATCTCATGTCCTAGTCCATTTGACTAGTACTCTCAACCTCGATCTAGAAACCTCATATTCTTGACCTAGACCTAGCAATACTCTGAGTATTGAGAACATTGAGTCTCTTCGTGAGTACCTCCCTTGAGACCAGAGAAGATCTTCAAGTGTTCATCCAAAAACGAATGACCGGCATAACAAGTGGCAGTCCTGGGACTGCCACTATGACACAAAGGTGACTGATTAGGTGACTTCATTCCCTCATGCACAGATAGCCACCACATCACAGGGCAGATAGTCATATAACTTCATATCCTCATACACAGTGGCCAACCCAGGACAGTCATGATACAGGTGCTGCCAAGGTGTATAGTCAATTCAGTCTATTATAACCATATAACTTTAACAGTTCATATAAATGATACATGTTATATGTTATCAGTGAGTTCAAACATACTAGTACTCATAGAGATAGGGGCTAGATAGATATATCATAAATGTTTGATAGGATGGACTTCCCACAATCAATATATGTATATAGAATATATACTAAACCCTAGATTAGGATCTAGGGAAACCCTAGGGTAGGGGTAAATCTGCCCTAGGACTGCCCTAGAAGGTCTCATAACTTACAATCCAGGCAACAAAAAGAAGGCTTACTGTTCACCACCTATGATATCTCATGGGTCCGTGTAGCACAGAATGTTGCAAACGAGTTCTGCGGGAAATAAGCACTGACACATGTTGCTCTCGATTTTAGGGGCGCGTAGGAAGGAGCGAACCGGCGACTCATCACGCACGTGTCACGCATCACGTGATTTTGATGTCGTTGACGTAGTGGGCCTGCGCGGGTCGTGTAGCTGCTGCGTGCGTGCGTGCTGCTGTCAGTCTCTGGCTAGTGGCAGATCCAGTTTGACGAGCCTCCAGTCGCTAATGAGCCCTTCCTATCTCGCTCATCAGATCCGTTGGAAACTCCCCATCTCCAATTCTCTCCCACCCGCGGTCTCATTAGTCGTTGCACAAGCCCAACAGACTCGTTCCCTAACCTCCGCCGCAGACAACTTACCCAACATTCTACGTAGAGCCATGCCGCCATATTCTTCCCAGTACAAGACTGCTCCGACGACCGTCGAGAACCACGACCCATCATCCACTCCCGATAACTCTCCCGAGACACCTCCGGTAAAGGCTGTGGAAGAGCCCAGCCAACCAGTGTTAGGTGCGGTTTCGATCACATCTATTCAGGCGTGGCACTCAATTGATTCAAGTGCACAAAGATCCCATACCAACCACTCTGCCAGTCCTTACTCCAGACCAAGCTCCTGTCACGCCTCACGCTGATCAGCCCTCACCGGCACCCCCTGTCTACCCTTCAAGTATCTCAGACGCTGCTCCGCAAGATCCTGCTTCAACTCCGTCTTTGTCTAACGAACGCCCATGGTTTAATTTGTTCTGGTTCGGCGACAAGAAAACCCCCATCACCGAGGCAAAGGCTGAAATAGATGCCGCGCCAGAAGCTTCGAACGCAATTCATATATCTCCAGTTTCGTCGCAAAACAGCACCCGGCCTGATTCACATGAAACCGTTAACATGGCAGACCCCTCTCATGCAGTGGGAGATCCCAATCCTCGTACCGACCTCCTAGCTGTGCCCGAAGATAGTCCGTCACATTGCACCGCTTCCGCATCGCTTCCACAACCGAGGTTCAGCAAGGTCGATCCCCCCTCTGTCTGTGAGGAAGAACCGGTTTCCCAGCCTCTACCATGTCCTTCACCCAACCATTCTCCATTATCTCGAACTCAAGAAGGAACCAGTCCTCCCGCTCCTAACTCGGCGAGAAGCATTTTCGCATTCAACTTTCCCATGTTGGCCAAGTCCCGACCTCCACCCGAGACCGCGGTCACTGAATCTCCGCGGAAACCATTTGCTGACCCCCGTTGCGAACTTTCCATTGCTGCATCAGGTATGGTCGTTCTTGTCACATCATAAATGACTTTGAATTTCATCACTTCACGCTCGATAGAACCCGGAAACACTCACAATGCAATCTCAGTGAATGTAACCGAGCCAACTCGTACGGCCTCCACTTCCACGGTACATGTTTCAGAATGCGGCAATCAATCTCCCACCCAACCTACCAAGGTTCCCACGAATACATGGTGGTCATATCTCGGGTGGGATGGGAGACCGTCTGCCATTCAGCCAGGACCAAGCGCGCAGGGCATGCAATCTGTTGGCGCTCACGCCTCTTCGGCAGTTCCCGACCAGCAACCTCCCGATCTTGTCGAAAGTCCACAGCCGGAAGGCGAGATCATGTCTCGGGTCGATCAGAGTTCAGATGGCATTCTCACGGAAAATTCACTATCCGATGACAAGAAACTGCCACCCATCCACGACGCAGATGCAACACTCCCTCCGCAAGTTTCCATATGGTACGCACCTTGGTCTTGGTACCGGCCATCGCCGCCAGCCACCACCACCGCTGCCCCGGATATGGATCCGGGCTCTCAACATGATCCGCCAACTCAGATGGCTCCAAAGTCTGGGGAGAACCGACCTGCCGGAGACCACGGAACTCACCCCCCTCTCAACCAGGTATCTCCCTCTCCACAGGATTCGCCCGCCACCGGATCTGTTGACTACAACAATCCTATCCAATCCATGATCTCAGCGAATCCGACAGGATGGATGTCGTTCTTTACCGCAAAGGCGATTGCGATGAAAGCCATAACCTACGAGAAAGAAGAGGGAAAGATGGAAGTCATGGAAATAGATGACGAGATGGCTCCTGTGCCAAATTCTGCGCCTCCATCAGCAGCTACGGTGACCCAACCATCGCCGATTCAAGTTACAAAGCCACACGTTGGGGCGCAACCCCACACATCGGATATCAAGTCGCCTCCATCCCCAGGTCCCAAGAAAACGGATGATAAGCGGTCTCCTATACCCCACGCGGCAAGTCACCCAGAAACTGCTGTAAATGACGCGTTGAAGCGGCAGCCGTCGCCTTCGCCGTCTAAGAAATCAAGCGTAAAATTACCCACCTCACCGCCTCCGCCAAATCTCGTTCTCCCTACTTGGACCGATACATTTCATTCATTTCCACGTTCAGCAGTGCCTCTGGAGCCCCCATCAGTCTTGTCAAAGACTCTACAATATGTCAGCATGTTGTTTTCTCGCGATGAAGCACTTTCGAGCAAGGGTAAAGGCAAAGGAAAGGAACCCGTTTATTCGGCGTACGATAAGGCTCTCCCACGAGCGTGGGATGTGGCCAGCGGAGGGCAGGTCGCGGACGTGCTTAAGGGGTGCAAGAGAGTAGTCATCATTGGGGTTCATGGGTGGTTTCCTGGTGGGTCACCGCCTTGGATGTGTAATCAAGTCGATGCTCACAAGAGCCACTTGAAGGTACCGTGTTGCGCACGTTGGCTGGCGAGGTGAGCACACCGCAATATGTCACACTAGGCACGTATGAAATATTCTGCTCAGCCTACAGGCACCAGTTCCAGGTTCGTAAATGGGATGGCAGACGCGCTGGATTGTTTCCAGGAGGAACATAAGGTGAAGCTCGATAAAGTTACCAAGATACCTCTGGAAGGTGAAGGAACCATCAATCGCCGGGTTGAGAGGTATGTTGTCACCTGTTTTGATGCGCCTTCTGTCTCCATGACGAGTCGGCCCAACCAGATCATACCAAAACCTGATCAGTAACGAGGAATGGATGCAGGATCTTCATAACGCCGATGCCATTTTCATCGCAGCGCACTCTCAAGGATGCGTGGTGTCAACACACCTTCTAGACCGTCTTATCTCTGATCGTCATATCCGAACATCCTTCAATGCCGACGCATCTATTCCTGCAAGTGGCGTCGCCTCTGGTTCGGTTCCATCGGTGAGGCCTCCACAGCGGATATGTTGTCTCGCACTCTGTGGGATCCATCTTGGACCATTACGATATTTGAGTACGAGTTCGTTGGTGCAACCATATATTCAGGTATGTCGCACAACTCCCCTGTGATGAATTGTCCGACTCATGGGTAGCCTCAGTACTTTGAATCTACGGCCGCGAGAGAATTATTCGAATTTCAGGTGCGGTTCTTCCGGGTCCGGAAACATGTGTGCCGTTTCGTCTCAACGTCTTCTTCGTTAGAACACGGAAAGCGCTATATCCCGGGACTACGTAAGAGCTCTCCGAAAGGTCCTCAGTAACGGGGTATGTGATTTAGCTGTGCCGAGCGCGCCGCCCCAGAAATTAATCTATCATTTAGATCAAGATGGTCTACATCGCATCGCTCAACGATCAGGTCGTAGGGCTGTACTCTGGACTGTTCACTTCCGTATCCCATCCCTTGATTTTGCGTGCGCTGTACATCGACGGAGATGCATACCAGTGCGCAGAAGCTGTTCGATACCTCTGCGATGATTAGCTAATCTGGTCACAGCCCTTCTGATTTTCTCTCCAACTTGCTCGTCTTGCTTCTGCGCGTTCGAAATGCGGGACTGTCGGATGGCGGGCTCCTTACCCACCTGTCGGAAGTCACCGCGGGATCGTTGAATGGCATCGGGCACTCGACGCCATACGAGGAGCGTGCCACGTACTCGTAAGTGATTTCCAAACCTACCCGTGACCCAGCCCCTTCATATGTGGCGACACTACAGCTTGGCAGTCAATTACCTGTTCCTCACCGACAGCGGTTCAGGAGCACAGGTTGATTTCATCGAGGAACCATTCAATGCCTTGGCTGAGCGGAATGATTACGAAGTGCGTCTCCACTCTGGATGATTCGGTAGCGCGCGCGCGGCTTACCATCCCATCCTTGTATACATAGATCCCATGGGCGCTCCGCGATCTCATCGCAGATGAAAAGGTCGCTGGTCTCTTCTCCGACGAAGTCGTCGCATTACGAGATGCCTTCCGAGATTGGCGGCCGAAAACGACCATTCTACGAGATGTCAAGAGGAAGTTGCAGCCAATCCAGCGCCTGTCCTCTGCCTTGATCGCTTCCCACACCAGCAAACTTTGACTCGTTAGATGGCGCCCATTTCTACATGCTTTTTTTCGCCATTAGGATGCATTAAACATACATATACAGCATATTCTGGTCGCAATCACGCAATTGGCTTCCTTTGGCAAGCGTTTCACACACTCTTAGTTTTCAATCAAAGTGTACATGCCACCCATCACATGAGCTGTAATTTGGATCCTATCTATTACGTTGAAGATAATCCGAGTCCCCTTGCTGTTCCTACCACCTGAAGAGGGCAAGTACTATTTCTGTCTAGGGATGGCTAGATCATTTGATCGCGTCCGGTTATATATACAAACCTGGGAATTAGAAGCATAGCCCAGGCGCCGTTCTTGATGCGACTAGACCGTGATGGTCGTGTGTTCGATCTCGCATGAATGGAACGAAATATACGATTGGTAAAAGATGGGAATGGGGTTGTAATCGTCTACTCCGAACAGTAACGCTGTCCTTTCAGGCGTCACGCTCAACGGTACTCGGCACCACAGTCACCGATCGTGCTGATCATACGGCGCCCGTTGGACTGAGCGAGCACCGCTTCGATCGCGTTCTGATCCCCCTCCGTCAGGGTGAACTCAAAGACGTGTTGATTGTCGTCTGAATGCTCAGAAACACCCAATCGAGCACCTGGAGGAAAAAGGGGAGAGATGAAAACGACGGGCTTGTGATGGAGTGTTTTCGTACCTATGATGACAGCACCCACGAACGGGTGATCGAGGACCCACCGTGTTGCGACGTTGGCGATGCTCATTCCGCCGTGACGATCACCCACATCACGGAGCACTGCCAAGAGGGTCTGGAAGAGGGACCACGTCCCCCATGCTTTCAGGATCACGTCGAGATACTAAACGAGGGAGCGGGGTCAGCGCGACTTTTTCAAAAAAGTTTTTAAAGAAAAAAACGTATAAGAAAAGGGAAGCGAAAAATCGCGAGGTCGATCGGACGATGCCGGACGGTTCTGCTCTGTCGTTACTTGCCTTGCGTTGTGACGGGGTCAAGCTACCGGCATAGAGGTCTGGTTCCGGTTGATCAAGCCACTTGTCCGCCAAGAATCCCCCGCACTGCAATGGGTGCATTGAGTAAAGCCGGATCCGACATCATCTCGGACGGCTCACGAGGGTGCCGTATGTGAGGAGCTTCACGTTGTGTCGCTCACACACGTCCGCCATGCCATGCAAGGGGCGCGTATCGATCAAGGAGAACTGTAGGGGTGATGAGCGTCCGGCGTCAGGGGTTCTCAGGGGACTACTTGTACCTGCACCTGGTTCGAGACGATGAATCCGTGACCAAGCTGTGTACAGATCTCATCTGTACGTATCGCGTCAAAGTTACATAACCCCACTGCGGAGATCAAGCCTTCGTTTTGGAGATCTTGGAGCACTTGGAGAGCTGTTAGATAGCCTTTATCGGAGTAATCTTGCCAATGAAACTGTAACCACAACGGGGAAGATGGATCACGTCATATAGGAAGGGGTAGAAACCTATGACGCGTACCTGGAGTAAATCGACGGACTGGCTACGCATGCGCTTCATGCGCTCCCTCACCGCAGATTCCACGACCGCGCGCGTCGGAACAGTGGTCTTAAAAACGCACCATTTGGTAGCGCCAAGGACCGGCTTGCCTGGCTGCAATGATTCTCTGAACTGACCCTGAGGTAGTTGTTTGCTCAACCCCTATGAGCCTAACCAAATAAGGCGACCCACGAAGAGAATTTCTGCACTCCCATAGTGATCGGCTGCATGTAAATTCAGCGGTATGAAAGGCACGGGGTATTCATTCATATCTCACCCTAAAGGTATTAGTGATGGCAGACGTCAAAAGAGAGGTGTTTGTGAGAAGAATGCCCACGAGAAGCGGCGTTTCGCACCATATCTGAGAGTAGCGGTCAGGCGACATGGGTAGTCCCGAGAAGTCGCTCGTACCAAATGCATTGTAACCAAGCTCGGCATGCCGAGCCATCCCCTGACGAATCCTGGAAGCAGGCGCGCTGCCCCATGCGTTGCTAGAGAGCTGCCAAAGACCGACCCATACTCTTGGAACAATAAATGGCCCGAGTACGAATGTTTCCCTCGGGGAGACGGACAATCTCGACCGCGACATGATGGAGAGAACACGGGGGTCCTGGAATACGAGAGAGATATGCAGGTTCAAAGAGGGCCTTTAATGGATCTTGATCAAACTCCGTCCTAAAAGCTTTGCGCGGAGGGCGCCTATGATGTCTCATAGGTCAAGGAACGGCAGCTGTTCCGAGCTCGGAGCACAAATTCCGCAAGCCCAGTTCTGAATGGACCTAGGGGCAGGAAATTGTCAATGGGCGGCGGGGGTTATAGGTTCGGTGAATAACAAGCTCACCGTATGACATGATGGCATGTGTAAATGGGGTCTGTTTTGAAGCTCCTAGCCGCTGTTAGGATGTTCAACCTGAGGTGGAATGATGTGGCGATCCACGCTCACCTCGAATAGTTTTTTTATATATCTCTTTTTGAATTTCTTATACCAACCGGAAGAAGGCTCCAACCAGGTGATATCCGAACTTCGAGCACTGCAACCTGTTGACGGTAAATAAATCTGGCCACGGGCCTTCCTTCTTATAGCCCGCCCCCCAAGGGTTCGTTCTACATCCAATATGCCCGCCCAGGTTACTTCTCACCCACAAGACGCCAACGGAAAGACGCTGGGACATGTGTACGTGGCTCCCCTCCTCTCCCGTCTGAGCACTCAAGCGAACTTTGCCATGATGGTTCTCCAGTAATCTCATGGTATGTCTCTACCCTGCTCTCTTGTTCCGGATTGCTACACTGCCACGTGCTACAGGTCGACACGCTGATAGCTAATGCTACTATCGAGGAGCAAGTATCTTGTTGACATCGGAACAACAACACGTCCACTTACATCCTCGACGCAAACAGTCTCCGTGCTATCACAAGGACTCTGCTCGCAACTGGTACTCCCAGCCTTGCTGCTTCGTTTACAGCGGCTGCTCGGGCTCGACTACGCCAGACCAACGCAAAACGGATAGCAACTACCAACGGGTTATTCGCTACTGGGCCAGATGGAATCCATGTCATTCCCACTCCTGAGCTACAGAATGTCCTCGCCCGGGCCCGCTCGCTATATGGTGCTGGCATGGGTTTCGCCGGTCTCAGTTTACTCTCGT
>JBBPOB010000995.1:0-11523 GCA_038091275.1 Tylopilus subfusipes | reverse complement strand
TCAACATGGTGACGAGCCGTTTTCCATGGAAAGAAGCCGTCCGCTCGGACAGCGAGTTCGAGGCATTCCTCGACGATGAAGACCACTTGTTCCATAAGTATCCGATCTCAGAGCAGCTGAGTGACCTGCTCAAATGGATCCTGCATCCAACCCCTTCGAAGCGGCTGCCCATCCCAGTGATTCGGCAGGCGGTTCTGGACATCGATACCTTCTACAAGTGGGATTGTGCACTCCCACGCGCCCCACAGTTGTCACACGAGGTGATCCTTGCTGGCGCGTAAGTCTTTCGAACCACCGCAGCAAGTACTGAGTTGAGATGACGTCGTTCGCAGTGAACAACCATGGGTCAAGCCTAGGTATTTCCTAGATGACAATCAGAAGTATGGTACGGTATAATCATGTGTTCCGAAGCAATGGTTCCCGGGGCGAAACTTGGGACCGCTGAGCGGTTCGGACGCGAGGAAGTAGTTTCCTATCTCTTGTTTTGCATCGACGTTGTCAGAGAGACACTGCATATCACTCACATGTTCCCTGTACCATACAGAATCACGAGTATCATTGAATTTCCATCCAAATAGATAGAGCCGAACGGTGAATAATAAGGTAAAAAGAACTCGACGATATGAGGAAGCTGTTCGGAAAAGCCTCTCAGGGTGTTCTGTCCAGTGTATTAGCCCTAGGAAAACGATTGTTAGACTTTTTAATGCGCCCTGTCAATACCTACATTGATACCTAGCTCATAGTCTGGTCACCGGTTTAACTACAGTACCCAGTTCAAGCGAAAGTCGGATCGACCGTTCTCGGGTGAGAGCACAGCCACACCTTCCGTAGTTGTTTCAGACACTTTGACGAGTCGTCTCATCGTCCCCAATGGTGTCCGCACATACCGCATCCCAGGAAGAGCTCAAAGCCGCAAAGGTGCCAGTCGCATGGAGAGACCAATGTTCCGCGTATGTCCCATCTCTTTGCGCGTGGGTACCACTGACCACGGACGACCAGACTACTGATACCATTGAACGCGTGCCGGAGAAAGAACTATTATCTTCCCTGGGAGTGCGAGAGTGAGAGACACGGGTACGAGAAGTGAGTCGACTTTTTGTATTTTTCTTCGCAAGGCATTGACCGTCCGTTGGTAGGTGTCAATATGACGAGTAAGTGAACAGTGTTTCCAGAGGCCAACCATCATTTGACACTCCCGAAGCATGATGCGTCGAATGAGAAAGATGTCAAAACTAAAAGCCCAGCAAGCAGAAGAACTCGTGGAATAGAATCGTGGTCTCATACCCGACAGCCTGTAGACTTGCTTCTTTCGGGTGCTACTAACACTACAAATCCACTAGTGCAACGGTGGGTTTCGTGAGTGGAGAGCTGATGCGATTACATGGGTGGTAAATAGGATGGTCTAGTGTGATAAGATGGACTTCAGCGTGAATCAAACTTTACACCCCGTCTCCTTCTCCCACTCTCCAATCTCCTTCTTGACCCTCTCTGCCACGTCCTCGGCTGTGCTGCTCTGCCCAAATGCCTCCACGAATTTCCCATTGGGATCCATGAAGTAGATATATATCGAATGATCTACGAGGTAGTCACCCTTGGGGTCTGCATTGGGCGGAGTGGAGAAATACACCCGGTATGCTTTGCAGGCGGATTTGGTGGAGGCGTAATCCCCTACAAGTCCGACGATGCGGGGGTGAAAGTCAGCGAGATACTTTTTCATCTGGGCAGTGCTGTCCCGAGCTGGGTCCACAGAGATGAAGACCGGTTGGAAAACCTGGCCGTATTCCGACTCTACGAACATGGTGAATACGCTCAGCATATCTGCAGGGATGGGACGACGAACCCAAGGACTTGAGGAAAACTCCAAGTTTGTCGAGTTCGCCAGGGCAAATATCAGGGCAGTTGGTGAATCCAAAGTAGACAAAACTCCATTTTCCCAAGAGATCTTGTTCCGAGAAGGGTTTGCCTTCGTGTGTCGTGAGCGTAAACGGACCACCAACGTGGGGTCGTCCGACTGAACGAGACTCGAGCTCTTTCTCTATAATGACGCGTCAAATCCACTAGCGCCATGTTGGTTTGCATCTGAGACGGACCCTTTTTCTCCTGAAGCTTGCGCTTCTCATACTGGAAGTAATAAAACAGGCCGACTCCAGTGGCCACGAACAACGCAGCAGCGGCCGGCGTGAATACCTGCAAGACCACATCGAAAGTCGTTTCTTTAGCTCGTTGCGGTAGGGTTACGTACCCCGACAGCAGACCTGTCCCGAGCCCCTGCTGCAGTCGTCTGGCGAACCTGGGCATACCTCCTACATGTCTGTACGGGAATCCTGTCCGACACTCTCGGAGACGACAGTGAAGTGGTCCGAGTGGTCCATGACCGTGTTCGCGCGATGGAGAAGAACTTGGACATTCCGGAACAACCCTCGCGGCGTCGCGGAGTCGGGCAAACTCTCTTTCGTCTCAGACTACGACTTGAATGCTCTTCGACTGACGCATACATACACTCAATTTCCTCGCCTGTCGACACTAGGGCCAGTCTGCATGCCAGGTGGCCAAGCTTTGTGACGTTAGCACGACACAGGAACGGGAACGATGGCGCATCAAAGTACTTGCACACAACCCGCAAGACTGGTGGTAAACTCTGGAGCGGAAATGAATCGTAGCGCACTCCAGGTTTTTATTAACCAAGCGAACACACGCCATATCACTCAGGAGCACTCCAACCTGGATGGCCGTTACAGCCTGGCTGGCTTGTATAGCCGATGGTTGTGTGGCGTTGGAACGCCCTTGAGCCAGTCACGCCGCGCGTAGACGGCCCGTCTTGGTACGGATCCATGGGACCAGATATATAACATTCCGGATGTGTATGCGCAATGACTACCCTCTCTTCATCTTCCAGAATGCGACCACAGCTTTCTATTGAATCTATTCTGCTTTTGATGGCCTTTTCAAGTTTCTTCCTCTTCACGGGTGCCTGTCAGGCAGCCCAGGATGTAGAGAACCATCCAGAAATGTTCGGATCCGACACGAGTCCGTCTCTCTACTTGCATGTATGCGGATGCAGCTGACCCCGAACACAGACGATGAGTGGACAGAACTCGCATGTGCGCACACTATATATATGATACACTCGAGGATTTTTATCTGACAATCATGGCTAGCATTTCTCAACCCGGCCAACATCGCTAGCAAATTCCAAGGTTCGCTCCCTTCTTTCTCCGAAAGCGTGTCGCGGCGTACTAACTGAGAATTTTGTGCCCTGCAGAGGCGCCGTCTGTCTTGAGTCTGCTCGGCATTTCCCTTACGGAGAACGCACGCAGGGTTCAACCCGAAACTCCAGCGTCACCAAACTGCCTGGATAGCAGACCTGGACTCCATCAACGCAGCCTCGAGGCCATCTTCTTGGAGGAAATCCGGTCCATCGAGACGGTGATCAACAGCACCATCGCCTTAGGTACGGCGTTCAACGACGTACTCGAGTCCGCGTCTTCCGGCAACCTCTCGTCGAACAACGGCCCGTATGCCCCGCTGTTGAAAACGGTAGCAAGGTTCGTTGCTACCGCGCGTGACGACTTTCGAACGAGGTTCCCATTACCTGCGACCGCCCCGGGCCACGCAAAGCGGGCAGAATATGCGGCCGAGGTCCTGGAGCGCCTCCAACGAATCGTCATACGTCTTGCGAGGAAGCATGGGATAGAGCGAGAGGTGATCGAGCGCCATTTGGCCCGCGCAAAACCTTTCCTCCATGACGTGGTGGTACTCATTGGTGAGAGCAACCTATGACGTTGGGGCGTCGTTGAGCTCGACGTTCTGACTGTCTGTATTGTGCAGGTGACGTGGCCGAACTTTACCCTTCGGTTATCGAAGCCTTCGTGCTGAACATTAGCGCCGTCCTGTTGCCAGAAGCAGTGTTTCTGCGGTCGTTGGTGATCCTGTACTGTTTCGGGCCATATGTACTTGGCAAAGGTGAGCTCGATCAGTCGGCCAAAGGTGGTGTCTTATTCAGTCTGGGTGTCGTCACAGATGCCATTAGCGGATGGCTACTCAAGCATGCCTCTGAGGTTCTGAAAGCGGCAAGTGTGAATCATTGAAGAGTTTCCGTTAGCAGTTTAGAGTAATCAATGTATTATAATTCAGCTTAGGTACTTGGTCCCTTTGCGGCAGGTTAGAAACTCTCGAAAAGTTTCGTGCGAAATGTGAAAGACATTAGTGCCGTGCGTTCATCGTTGTTTCGTCCTGCGTGCATTCAGGAAACTGGTCCAAAGCCCGCGCAGTGTACAGCGTCTACACAAACCCCAAGATCGTCACTCGCAGTACCTAAGGGGTTCACAAGTTATGGGGCTTGAAAATGGCGGTAATTCGATCACACTTGCCTTCTCTCGCCAAAGTCGCCGAGACCTGGTATGATATATGCCTTCTCATTGAGACCTTTGTCAATCCAACCAGTGATCTTCATACCGCTCGTAAATGCTCAACTCGCATGGAGAGAATTGGAGTCATACCACACGTAGCACGGGAAACTTGGTGCAAAACGCCTTCAAACCTTCTGGAGCTGCGATCTCCGAGGAGGTCAATATAACCGGAGTACCTCAGACAAAAAGGTAGCTACTAGATTTATGAAGATTATGCGTTCTTCAGGGACGCCATGCTCTTGGAGAATTTCAACGGCTTTTATAGCGGATCCCCCGGTGGCTAATCCAGGCTAAGAGAAAGACGATGACAAGTTGATAACGTGCACGTACCTAGCATAGGGTCTAGGAGGAGAACATAACGTGACGCAATGTCCTCGGGAAGCTGAGATCAGAGTCGTGCTGAGCAAAATACGGATCGGTGGTAGGATATAGCCTCACTTTGGAGTAGAATAGTTTAGGGAGGGCAGTCTCTTCGTCCTGATCTAGTGGTGTCAACCACGCCCTCGAATAAAATTTATGATTGATACCCTTTGAATGAGAATCTTCCCGATGCGGACGCTCCTGCATACTTCGCGCAAACCCGCCTCCATAGCCTGGGCAACGACGGGTGAGACGGGGGGAATAGAGCGTTATCGTAACAGAGCTTCCCGAAGCCTACCTCTCCCGCACGTAATATAGACACCCCGCATATCTTGCCCTCGAACCCCACGCCCTCGTACTTGGATCCCTACATGTCACGATAAGCAGTCCGCCCGTGGCCATGTATCGCAAATTAGACCGCGATCTAGGAAAGACGACACAAATACGGGTCCACGTACGGTGGGCGTCTCTACCGTCTTCGGTACGACGGGTAGGTGGTTCAGACCCTCCTCCACGAGCAACCGGATGATTCGATCAGAGTAGAAGAGGAAGTCCCCGCGGCTGGTCGTTCTGTCTCTGATGATCGTATACAGGGCTTCGAGCTGAGCGGTTTGGGGGAGCGTGAACACGGACGGAGGGAGAGCTGCTGGAGTTGCCTGCGAGGTCGTTCCCACTCCCATCGTCGTTGCCATCGGGGATAACGCACTCGGAGTGGGGTCGTGTCAGGGAAAAGACTCAAGAAGTCACGTGCATGAGATGGAAATCGCTTCAAATGGTTTCCAAGAACTTCAATATGGTTTCTTGATAAGTAGAACTAACCAAGGATACCAGGCTTTAAAGCGCCTCCACACGGAGGCTCTGAATCAGGCTCAGTGTCTCGCTGATCGACGACAGGAAGTAGATCGGGATTTAGGAAGGTTTGTTGATCATGCTTACGCTCGTTGGTGCTCATTTCATCCATATTCCCGCAGCCGTCAAGTATGCAGGTCCTAAGGGTTTGTGCGATGTTGGATACTCCCCCAGCTGCCGATGTTCTCTAACAGTAATCAGTCCTGAAGAACTAAATGTCAATATAGTGTCAATTAAGGTACATTAACTGCCGTCTTTCTAATGTGGATAATACTGAAACTGTGAAGCTTTCACGAACATTAGTACTAGCACACGTGTGTGAGCTATTGCTCCCTCGCGGGTCATTCTCAGATCTGTATGTTTGAGCGCTAATGCACTATATTCACGATCCCCTATATTATATTAACATGTGAGTTATATTTGTCTCGTGCAGGAACCACAGAGATTCTAAGCTTTGACCTGGGTGTCATTGTTTCAGGAACACCGGATGACACCCCAGCGTCCTTCAAGTTCTGCTTGTTATCTAGAACGTCCCCAGGCTCAACACACGTCCGCTCACTGCCAACACATCAGCCATGCTTGGTAGGCAGTCGTTTGTAAGGCTTACGAGTCACTGAAGACTACCTTTGACAACGGCGGGAGTGCAAGATCCCGCTTGTAGAATGTATCGATAATCAGAACCAGTTCCCGAATCACTGGGATTGGCAACCGCTTCGTAGGGGTTGGATGCAGGACTCATTTGAGTACCACATTCGGCTGCTCTGAGATCGGGAACATATGCAACAGGTAGTCTTCACCTCGACGAATGCCTGAAAGACTTTGTCGGTGGAGATGGCTATTTCCTAGGACAACGGTTCATAACCATGTTGGAGAGAATGATGCCGAGCGACCAAACGTCGGCATGAATAGTGCAGTATGGCTCTCCATCATTCATCCAACATTCTCGGGGCCGGTCAGTTCTCTGCATTGCGATGACTGGCTGACCTGGACTCGTAATAAGGGGTACCACACCGGCCGTCCCGAGAGACTTCGTGGTGGATCTTCCTCTCGTGACAAACAATAACACTGTCTAGTATCTCTATGAACGTCTTTTTAGTAAGAGAATCGTTCCTCCATACATATCGGACTTGTACAAGTCGAGGACGAGGAAAAAATAGCGATCCTCTTCGATGACATCGTAGAGTGACAGCACATTCGGACACCCGGCGACGGCCTCCTGATAGAGTATCTCGGCGACGAACTGCGCTCCGCATTCGCTCGAAATCCACGCTTTGGGCAAACTTTTGACTGCGAACGATGTGAGGCGCTTCGAAGTGACGTCTACAATAACCCACACCGAGGGTACCGGTGAGACGGTAAGGACCGAATTACTGGCCGGAGAGGTCGGGTCTGCCCATTGCGACTGTGGGCGGTCGCGGACGGCGAGATAAAACTTCAGAGCTGAGACGATAAAGAGATGACGGGAGCAACGGCTCAAGTTGATAGCCGGCCCGAACCCTAAACGAGCCTACTAAATGACCAGTTCCCGACGGCCCAGGCGGGATCGAATATGACGCTGGCTGGAGTGACGTCACTGACTTGGAGGCGGTGTAGGATCACGTGGCAGCAGTTACGCTTATGTAATCAACTCATCATCGTCATCCACAACATCATCGGAGTCAACCTCAACCTCATCCAGAACTTACCTAACATGGAAATGTGCCGTCCGGACGCTCCAGACCGTACTCAAGATCAGTTCATGCTCGCGGTCATGAATGGGGTTTCATAGATTTTATATTTTTGGTACAACAGGAGTTATAGAACAACACATGCGAACGTGCCCTGCCAGTACTTGCTCGTGCTGTCGTGAGTTGACTAGATGTCATCGGGGATCCCCTTCGTTTGGCAGAAAGGGGAAGGAGGCGGACTTGGCGAGACTCAAGTCCAAGGGCTAAAGGTGGGCTACCAAGGGCAACAAAATTCACATGCACAAGGCCAAGATCACTACTCGGAAGATGGACGCACACTGCTGCAGCACTCCGGGCATAAGGAAAGGGGTCAACGAACACGCATGAGGTTTCCGCCACATCGAGATGGGCGCTAAACCGCAAGACACATCCGGGGAGATATGATGAGAAAGGGGGATAAAGGTGCGTGCTGAGCCGTGTTTGTTCGTCTTCCGAGTACGGATCAAGGCCTAGTGCTTGCCCTCGGTATCCCGCCTTCAGTCATTGGACTGCAGTCTCGAAAAGCCTGTGTTCTTCTTCTTTTGGTCGAACGATGGGGATCCTCGGCGACACAGTTAGTTTGGAGTGTCGTCGAAGGAATGTTGAAGTTGAGTCCACGCGGGGTCGTCCGATAGCTGCGTCATGAATTTTCTGACCGAGACCGAGACAATACCAATACCACTGTGAGAGCGGAGTCAAAGGAGTGGTTGTAGCCAAGTTGGACGCAGGACTTACATGCCGAATCCACAGAACCAAGAATACTGGAATTAAAGAAATCGTTGAGCAAGGTCAAATTGAGGAAACCAATGACTCCAAACCTGATACAGATACGAAGGCAAGCAATGCAAAAAAATCATGATCAAACTTGAGTGTGCGGGGTTAAACGTGTTTTGAAAACTGACATAAGAACATACCGAGACCGAAGCTAGATAACAACGAGACCAGGAAAAAAGAAATGCTATAGACAATCATACCGCGTCAGAAGACCCGGCGAGAAAAAAGGAGGGAATGCGTACCCGAAACCTTGGGAAAGAGTGACAATAATTGGAATTGGCTTGGAATCCAAAACTTAGCATAGTGAGAACAAATGGATCAAGTCCAGAACAACACCATGAATGCCGAGGATGGAGTGGGGAGTGTAAACGATAAACGAGTGACAATAGTTGGAGGGTGGGGTCAGGGGGGTATAGCGACAAGCCCTCAGAGGCGAGGCAACTTCACCAAAGGTACCCGTGGATACTGCAGCGAGCGCCTGTCCCTGTGAGACAGGACATGTCCCCGGTAGGGAACATAGGAGGCGAGTCAGAGAAGGTGGGTGACATAACCTGCCCTTCCTCGTTGAACTTGACCATGACGAGGGGAGAAATGTGATCCTTGTGAGCATCGGGAACGCGAGGCAGAGTCGTGGCGGGCTTCGTAGGTGGTGTCAAGGGATGGATGGATCCCTTGTCAGACACATCGCTCTTCGTTCCAAGACTGGAAGTCAACTCGAGCGAGTTTTGCCTCGCATTATAAAGGAGCCGTGTAGGTGGATTGCTTGCTTCCTCTTCCTCCTCGTCATCGCTACCGTATTCAGAGTCGCAGTCCTCGGAGAGGGCTCGAGAAGTGCAGTCCATGTTGGGATCGCGAAGTTCTGCAAGGAGTTTTCGCATGAGGTCCAGGCAGTCATGAGGCGTTGCAACGATGTCCGTATCGCTCGAATCGTCCCCCAAGTTATCGCGGTTTTCGTATACACCGAGATCGCAAAACCAGGTTGTCGGCTTCTCCACGAACCCGACTCGTTTCAAGGGTCTGCACGACAAGTTCCGGTCCGTTTCCGTGAACTCGGAGTGACCAAGTAAGCCAGATATTGTGGGTAGCAAGGTGAAACCTTCTTTCGGAATCGTATCCTCGACATTGTGAGCGAAGCCTTCCAAACACTCGCGGCTGTCGTTAACGCTGATGTTGCAATTCGAGACCGTCTGCTCGTCAATCGACCTAAGCCGCTCCGTGGGTCCGCAGGACAAGGTCGGGTCCGTTTCTGCGAACTTGGAGAGATTAAATAATCCATCTCGGCGAGAGATCGTGGGTATCAAGGGGGAACCATCTTCCGGAAGTGTGCCCTTGAGATTCTGAGCGAAGGCTGACATGTCAGCCACACCGTATCGTCGAGTGCCGGACGATGATCTTGGCGGCGTCGCTACAATCCCGTCGAAAGGTGAACATGAGAACTCCGACTCGGAATCGGTCGTCATGATCCCATCGTAAGGCGAACAGGGGAAATCCGCCTCGGAATCGGCTTCCAAGATCCCATCGTAAGGTGAACAGCAAAAGTCCTCGTCGGATTCGGAAGGCGAGTCCTCAGACGAATCACCGTCTTCGAGCTGACCCGGGACTAAGAGGAACGTGCCCCGACGAACCGTCGTACCGATGATCTCGCTGCTGAAATTGACACTAGGCGAGGAGCTCGTATCGTACGGCGGAAGTTCTTTGACTCTAGCCCTTTTGTCCTGGCCCAGTTTCTTACGTTCGGGCTTGGCATCGTCGTCCCCGTCCGAATCGTCGTCGTCCATGTTCAAAAACGAGTTCCTTCCAGGCAGTTGCGGGTCAGGCGTTGGGTTCCCGTTTGCTTCCTCTTCCACGTAGATTGCCGGAGCGGAAGGGGTCGCAGGATGACACTCGACGGGCTGGCACGCCTATTAGCGAAACTTCTACGACAAGAAATCCAGTCCACTCACATTCCAGAATGTGGGATGGAAGTACCTCGCATACACCATACTGACGTGTTGCTGAGGTATATGGTCAGTATGAAGGAAAAGCAAGCACGATTGTTGAACCCACCTCAAAACCGGCCTCGAGATCAAGAGGCCAGTCTGTTGCAGCTGCAGTGTTGGTCGTGGTTGGACCCCGGTGACGCATGGACGAGAAAAAACCGCCAAAAGAGATCCAGGCGTTGTTCGTACGGGCGCTGCTGGTTGCACCTCGTCCATGATAGAAGTAGCCGACGACAGAGACAATGGCAACCACAGCGAACAAGGTGCCACCTGTCGTAAGGAGGTGCTGCGACATCACGGAAGCGGACTGCCCACCGGAGCCTGGAACGACAGAAACGGAAGGAGCGGCAGGGGAGAGTGCAAAAGCAGAAGCGACAGAGGGTACGGGAGACATGATTGTGCAATGGCAACCGAACTGGGGACAGCGGATGGAGGGAGGGCTGTTTATACAGCTCTGGCATGTCAGCCTCGTTTCGATTGGGCTGACGTGGATGGAGAGAACATTGTCAGCGTGTCGAAGAAAGCGATTGAAACCAGGACTGACGTGCTGCATTTGGTGGGCACGCCGAGAACATAATGAGTATTAATGACAAGGGCTGGCGTCAAGCCTGTATGACACAAAACTAAGTCTTAAGTAGTTGGATTACCAAATGGCGACTTTCTGCTTGAAATGACGCAGAGGAGATGACCTACCTCTACTTTTGAGCGCACGGACATAGAGCGGAGACCTCCAGACGGATGATAGAGACATTTCAGCCCTTGGCACGATTTGAACCTGAAGATAGCGCACCGACTCTTATTGCGTCTCCACCTGGATGGAGAAATTCAGGGCACGACTCCGTTTCCATCATGCACAGGAATCTTATGACCAGACCGCATACTACCACCATAATCACAGATCAAGCAGCAATGATAAATTCGAAGGGCGTTCTATTTATGACCCATCGCTAAACTCGACCATGGAAGCTATGGAGGCACCCGTTGTTTGCCACAAGATGGTCACCGGCGCTGCCTAAGATCCTCGGAATCAGTGCGAACTGGACAACGTTGATTATCACAGGGATGGTTGACGACCCACATGTCATAGAAATAGCTTAATGGATCGCTTTGAGGATGTGAACGAGTTGTTTGGACTGTCACTTTAGGGCCAGATGGGAGCACAGGGAGAGCGTCGTTGTCCAAATGATAGTGTTGACGATGTAGGGCCCTCGGCGGCGCGTGGTCACCATCCGGCTTGTTGATAGTAGTCGTCGTAGCTTCAAAAAATATTACTCAAGGTCGACGTCCACTAGTAACTAGTAGTAGCAATTGGGATTCTTCGAATCGATTTGATGCCTCCAGTATCACGTGATCACTTGAGCACGGAGTGGAGTGGAACTTGCCATCCTTGGTAGAAGTTCAACGTAGTAACATGGGAACCCTCCCTGGTGAGTTCAGAAGTTCAAA
>JBBPOB010000994.1:0-11524 GCA_038091275.1 Tylopilus subfusipes | reverse complement strand
AGTAGTCGGTCTCCTTCACGTCCAGGTCCGATTGCCCTTCGTCCCCACGACGAGCTCCAGCCTTACTCTCCAGCCTTGTCCGTGTCCACGAGTCGCGCTGAGTGAACAGACTAACCACCCGGAGCATCGTTGCTGCATGCCCAACGACGAATTCGCGCCCATGGCCCGCCGAATATCTCTCCCAAAGCGCGCGCGTTTCCGTTGCGAATCCCAAGCTGGCAGTCAGGGCGATGAAACGCCCTCGATCATGACAGGGTATGGGCTCCGACGTGTGGACAACCTGTTTAGCCAGACAACGTGCAAGATGCACGTCATGTTTTCGTCCAGCGAGATGGGTCATTAACCACGTCAACGACGCGCCTTGTGGTGATGGGTAATCCTTCATTGTTTTGACTCGACGGGATTGGGTGTGACTGTAGAACACGTAGGCGGATTCACAGTCGCCTACACGCAATGACCGGGTATAGAAGAGATGGATGGTTTTGCTGGGAATGATTACGCCACAGCGGGGATCCACGAGACGGCACATCAGCCAAGCACATGCTTCGAACTGCGCGGGAGAACACCTCTCCAGAGAAGCATGCAGCAATTCTAGTGCAAGGGGTTCCAAATCCTGTTTGAGTGAATCTTGCGACTTCATGATTGACGCAATGAACCCTACGCCACGGTGGTGCCAGTCCCAGTGCAAGCAAGCGCGCGCAAGTGTAGATCTCACGATCACTGCAAAATCATGCGCGAGAGGAGATGGGACCTCGGCCAGGAGGGCCTCGGCAGGTACATGACCACAGTCGGAAAGGGTTTGGAAAAGTTCAAAGGCTTCGTGATATCGCTTCAGTGATACAAACTTGTCGATTAACGCATAAGCAAGGGAGATGGCTTCAGGGGGTCGGTAAGAAACAGCCTTTGCTCCCGTAGGCGGCCGAATCGACGTAAGGTGTTCCAGGAAAGGACCTAGGATAAGATTTGTGAGGGATTGATCAAGGATGTCTGGAGCTGTATCGTCTAGAATGGTTCTCGTTACGTGCAACGCTGCTGGTGCGGGTAAGGCGACGAGCTGATTTTCGCGGCGTATAATTGTGAGTAGGGATAGTGTCGTCTGGTTGTCTAATAGACTGGAATATCGGCGAGGAACGGAGAGGAGAGACAGAGCTACCTGGGTACGCTGCTGTCCATGAAGGAGATAGTCGTCCAATACGTCTGCCGTAAGACTATCCACGACATCCTGACATCCATGCTTGACAGCTCCCTCTGCGAGACGACAGAGAACGTCAGTTGGCAACGAGACGGACAATGTGGGGTCTTGGGCGCGTAATTCTTTGTAGGCATCAAAGGGGCCATGCTCTGTCTTCTCAGACACGACCTGCTTCGCCACCAGTTCAGAATCTTTTGCCGTCTTTGGCACCGAGTAACGCGATACACGCAAAACTCTCTCCAGCAGGGACAGTCTTGGATCTGGGGGTGGCCCATCGAGTTGGATGGCTGATGGCTGTACCGCAACCTTCGGGAAGCTCTCGCGAGTGACAAGATTGGCATGGCTATATCTGAGGTTGAGAGAAGTTCCGTCACGGACATGACCCTGGACGAGTCGTTGGGTAGAGATTGAGTTGGGGTAATGCGCTCGAAGGATACGGCGACAAAGTAACATATGTTAGCTAGACAGTACACGCGGTAAGTTGTGGTTTTCTTCTTGGATGCGCGAGTTTGCTCACCGCATGCCGCATGTGTAGCCGGTTGTTGACAGAGAATCTCGACGCCTTGAATGAACGCGACCAAGACTGCACGCTCTCAGGCTGGTCTTCTGCCAGTGGATGAAAATTTGGAAGGCGAAAGGGTGCTAACACAAACAAGAACAAACACATGCAAGGACCTGTCATGTTAGTCCGGGTAACTTGAAGGAAATGGTGGCCAGCTGACATTGCAACAAGGTTGTTCTCGCGGACATGAAGATACTACATAACTGACGAGGCTTCCAATGGACGTCAAGGTGTTATGTGAGATGTGGCACTACAATTTAAAAACCTCGCACAATCGGTTCTGGTCCCGGCTCAGCGTCACCAGCAATCCTCGCACTGGCTATAATAGTTACTTGAAGTGAGAATAAACCGAGTCTTTCTCGGCAGGAGGGAGCTTTAATGTGAGCCAAAATTACCGGCATATGCCCAGGCCATAGGGGGTTTCCTTTTTCGGATGGTTGCACCAGTTAAGGAGAGCGTGCTTGGACTGAGCAATTGAACACGATCACCATGGGTGCTGGCCAGTCAACAAGTTCGCAAGCCCAGACATCTCACGCACTTCATGTCTTGCGAGTCACACCGTCTTCCCCAGCGTCTCAAACATCCATCGAACCCTTCTTCGACTTCATCGTAGGCTACAACGACATTGATTCCTTCTCTGCCGGGACAGAACTGGACGCAGCCGAACTGGAACGCATCGTCGAGGAACACGAAGGAAGGGTTCTAAATCTCCTCGTTTGGAGTAGCAAGACACGCGAAACACGAGGTTCGTCACCTTTACTCGCGACTGCAGCCCTCATATATATCACCCTTTTCTGACAGTCGTTTCCATCGTGCCGTCTCGTGGATGGGCGCTCGCCCAACAGGCAGCTCTCCCGCTGGAGGACTCTGACTCTGCGCCACAACCATCCCTACTTGGTCTTAGCATGCGCATGTGTGAATTCGAGTCCGCAACCGACAATGTATGGCACGTGCTTGAAGTGATGGAAGGAAGCCCTGCTGAGAGTGCCGGTCTCGTTCCATATGGCGACTGGATAATTGGTTGGTCAGGCGGTGTCCTCAGTGCTGAAAACGATTTCTATGACCTAGTCGAAGCTGTACGGTGTCCTCTGCTGTGCCCACACGTCCTCTCACTTGCCCCATTTCAGCACGTAGATAAACCTTTGCAGGTGTATGTTTACTCGTACGATTTCGAGTATGCTTTCTGGACATCGACTGGTCTATTCGAGGCTCACGACACTTTTAGCAACCTTCGAGAAGTGGTCCTTGTTCCGAACCGTCACTGGGGTGGGGAAGGACTCCTTGGATGCGTTTTTGGGTACGTTCCCATTCATCATTTTGCGACCGCCGGCAGGAATATCCCTTTGTCTAGATTCGGCTATCTCCATCGTATCCCATCTCAGTCGGCGGATCGCAAAGCACTCGGTGCACTGCAAGAGCAGACCGACCTCGAGGATCAGCAGCTCTTTGTCCCAGCCGACGTCTCCCAAAGTACAGCACCGTCTAATTCTGTATCAGCTGACCACGCTCACCTTCCACGTCACCCGTCACCGGTGGTTGCACATCCTCATCCCACGCGCGCCAGGGAGATGACCCGTCGAGCCGCTCACCAAGTAATTGGACGCGACGCTCAATCCACTTCCCGCCCCAGCACGCCAAGACGTTCGATCCAGACACCAGGGCCCTCTTCTCAGCCGCCCGTTACAAGCCGCTCTTTCGGCTCTCTCCTCAACGGTGATTCGTCACGCCAATCATGATTCCGTTCGCACACTCAAAGGCTCTACACACATCAAGGGACAGGAGCGATACCAGGTTTGTATTCAATTACAAGCCCTAAGCAGCAGCCGCTCAGTACAGCCAAGGCTTCACGGACGATAGAAGACAAAGATGAAGAGGAGGATGAGGGCGAGGTATCTGATGGCAATGGCAGCGTTTCAGGCACAGACTTTGGCAGTCTCACAAGTGTTGAATAACTCCGCTTTGGGTTGGTCGACGGTGGTCTTTGAACTGGATCCATTAGTGCATGTGCTTTCAAAACATGTGCTAGATACCCTCAATATTCTCATCAATTGAACGTGTTACGGAGACCATGTCCTTGACTAGGGTAGAAGCGTGTTTGCGTGGCAAGAAGTATGATAGAAACATAAATGTTCGAAAGCTATATCCTATATATGCTGATTGACACCAACTAGGTCTCTGGCGATTCTGCTTCGGCCAATGGCCCAGTGCGTGGATTGAATTCCAGATGGAGGGCAATGAAAGGCCACACTGAGCGGCGTCCCGTGAGCGACGTATTGCGCAATTAAGCAAAAGCTACAGACCTTCTTCAAACCCAGGGTGCCGTCCATTGCGGATCTGACGCCACACATCGCGCATGGCCTCCGACGCTCGAATTTCACTCCAATGTTCCAAAAAGTAGTTCATCTGTATCTTTCGCACCTCGGCAAAAGTGACTGAAAAAGGAGAGAACACCTCGAACGGAATGTTCTCCACAGTGAGAGACTTTTGAATGTGCTAAACGAATAGGTTAGAACATGGTGCATGATGCGTAGCATCTCGTTACCTGGAATGCCCTTTCTCTCAGCTCCAAGAGGCCGAGCTCTACGAACTCAGAGGTTGGGTCATGGAACGTGCTGGGATTCACTTACTGTCGGCCAAACGATATACCGCTTTCGCAGAACAGGGTGCAGGCCGCCCTGGTCGAGATTGTTGCCACTTCTTGATCCATTCTCGTCTTGACGTGGGGTTATCAGCGTGTGCACCAGCTTTCGGACTGTCATGTATACTCGACTGGCTGTCAGATGGTGTTGCTGTCGCTGTCGTCGCTGTCAGCCTTTTTGATGAAGCGGCAGCGGTGAAGGACGATGATAAGGGGGCGAAAACGATAACATCTGTGTATATCTGTCACGACTGGTGAGCGCAAATCAAGAGTGCGTGAAACTGATTTCGCACATAGTAAAGGACGGCTTTATACGTTGCATAAGAGACATCACCTACAATGACCTGCATCTTCTTTGGTCCTGCAACAGAAGGTGTCTCGGGAACAGAGACATGACTCGAACAGTCTGGGTCTGTCATGAGGGAAACATCCTTGCTTCCTGGGGAAGATGGGTGAGAGAGCTTCGGTCTAACGTTGCGGAATTCATCTCCTTCGGCAGCGGTCGAGGATACAGCATTATTTTCTGTGTTTGCTATCCCTTCAGCGAGCTTGACAGCACTATCACCAACCACGGGCGTCGTGGTGCGAGAAACTTTTGTTTCTGGAACATCAAGTTCGGTGGTACCGTCGAAACTGGGTTCATCTGGGAGATCTGACATCAAATCATCCTCTTCATCGTCCGAGTCTTCGAATTGGCGAAATAGGTAAGTAGAATCGGAAGCAGTGTCTGTTTCCTCATGATCTGGCTGAGCGTGGCCCATAGCGGCGTCTGTAGACGCTTCCACAAAGCCGGAGCCAAACACTAGGGAGAATGAGTACATTTCAGGAGAGGGAAAATTAAAATGTTTCACTGGATTGAAAGTAATCAGCACGTTGGAGTATTTTCTTGTTGGCGTATATGATCCGTTTCTCTTTGGGTCTACTTCTCTTTGGGACCACAAACTCGACGTCGGAGTAGAGTGGGTCATCAAGGAGTGCACCAACACACTCCAAGAAACTCTTCGGAACGAGTTGTATGGGAGTGGTTGGTGGTTGTACTGGAGGCTGGGGAGAGGATGTGATAGTGCAGATGATCAAGAACGCATCCGATTCCTTCACTGGAGTAGAATGGTAATAGACGTGATCTCGTCTAGCAAACTGGGCCCTGTGGAGAAGTTGTGAGACAGAAAAAGTCCGTGCCCGATCAGCATCATACCATCCCCAGTTTGCGGTCTGTCGAGACGGGTGAGGGAGGTCGGAGGGACAGAAAGACAGACCAAACCTTTGAGGAAAATGAATGATTGTGCGCTTCCTTGATATTGAACAATACTGTTTTCGCTAAGCTGCAGAAGAGCTCATCAGCGCTGGCAAAGTGCAGCAGTCGCCATATGAATCACCTTCGCAGTTCGAAACTGAACTTGAAGAAGCCTTCCCGGATCCATCTGCGCCAACAGACATGGATAGGCTGATGGGACAATGGGTAGAGACATACTTTCCATCGATGGCGTTGTCCTTTTCGTGCGCCGTCGGCTGGGATAGGTCAATGGACACGCAGTGGTGATCTATGTCGTACCACCAACCTCACAAGAGAGGTACAAGCTAACGAAACCTCCACCTTCGGTTCCGGAGTTTGCATAAAACAAGATCTGAAAGTGATAAAGACTGTGGACGGTTGGCAGGACGGGGGTGGCGCACCTGCCACTGGCCTCCCCCGAATTTGACAGACTTTGTCACCTTTGACTTGAACTCTCCCTTGCTGTGCGCTTGTGAGCGACGTGTGGGAGGATGTGGGGGTCGTTACCTTGCGTCGAACAGGGATTTGAGCCCTCGGAGAGTCCACTCGAAGGTGATCGTCGAGCTTTCGTGAGCATCGTGGGGCTTTTCCATGGGAGCTGAGTTAGGCGTTGGGCATGGGGAGAGGGTAGTAAATAACCCCTGTCGCCGAGGGGTGTGCGATCACGTGCTCCACGAGGTCGCTACGACGACTGCCAGTGCCAGCATTGCCATTCGCGTGCTTGTCGAGGACTCGTTTGGCGCCAGGTCTGCCCAGTTCCTCAGGCTTGTCTGCCCGCGATACCCCCCATGTCGTCCGACGGCCAGTCCACCGTCGTCCGAATCACAGGTACGTCCCATCTCGTGCTGTGCTCTCCCATCGCCCACCCCATCACTTCCAGTTCTGGCCGCCAACTCCCTCGTAAAGCGCGAGGTATTCAGTCTCCCAGACCCCTTTGCCGTCGTTTCCGTCGACGGCGACCAGACATATACCACAAACGCAGTCAAGCGCACTCTTTCCCCAGCCTGGAATCAGCATTTCGACATGTCAGTCTTCCTTCAGCTGCATGTCCCCGCTATTCCTGACTATTGCTGCGCATAGCACCGTTCGCCGCACTTCCGCTGTAGTTATCCAGGTGTTCGACCAAAGGAGATTCAGAAAGAGGGATCAGGGTTTTCTTGGCCTCGTCAGGTTGGGCGGTGACGAAGTACTTGCCTTCTCAGAAAACGGCCACGGTAGCTTTATCCCTCCCTGTTGCACTCCTTTTCTCACCGTCATCCCTACCAGGTCTCATCAGCAGAGATCTCTCTCAGTCCTCGAGTGGCGCCCAAGTCTACGGCAAACTCCTCTTCTCCTTCTCTCTACCACACGTCGGAGGATCACGGATTCGTAGTGAACAAGCGCTCAGCGCCCTTCCTGCGCTGCAGGTTTCAGACACAGCATCTTCGACTCTGCGTCAGCGTAGGAGCAGCCCTTCCCTTCGACCAGAACCGTCGCCGCACAGCCATCATTCATCAATGCCTTCCTTCTCTCCTCGGGAGGGGTCATCATCCCCCAACCGGCCCCCCGCTTCTGGAGACTCAAATCTTTCTTCTGCTCCGCAGACGTCCTTGTCGCTCAGACCTCACTCAAGCGTTCCCAGCGGACTAGGAGCCTCGCCTGTCGACAGTGCGCCTGGTTTCATCCACCGAGATGAGCACGGCGCTCTCCCCAATGGCTGGGAACGTCGATTTGCTGCGAACGGGAGACCATACTACGTTGATCACAACGCCCGTTCTACCACGTGGCATCGTCCTGTTCCTCCTCCTGAACCCGCGCCACAGCCCTCGCCGTCATCATCCCACTCGCAATCTCACCCGCCATACTCTTCCGCTTCCAGTGGTGTTTATGCCGATGTCCCATTGCCAGATGGATGGGAGGAACGGCGCACTCCTGAAGGGCGGCCATACTTTGTGGATCATCGAACGAGATCGACAACATGGAATGATCCGCGATCATCCCAAGTCACCCTCGCTGCCGCGACTGCCTCTGCTGCTGCCAATACCACCCTCGGCTCACTCCCATCTGGATGGGAAATGCGGTTGACGTCGACAACTCGGGTTTACTTTGTCGACCACAACACTCGCACAACGACTTGGGACGATCCCCGTTTGCCAAGCAACCTAGATTCCAGTGCCCCTCAATATAAGCGTGACTATAGGCGAAAGGTCATCTACTTCCGGAGTCAGCCTTCCATGAGAATGAAGGAGGGCAAATGTGAGCTCAAGCTGCGGCGAAGCCGGGTCTTGGAGGACAGCTTTGCTGCGGTCATAAAGATGCGTGGCGACGACATGAAGAAAAGGCTTGTCATCAGGTTTGAGGGTGAAGACGGTCTGGATTACGGAGGAGTCTCCAGGTATGACGAATGGCTCGTTTCTCGCTCACCACTGACTTTTCACTAGGGAATGGTTCTTCCTGATTTCCCACGAGATATTTGATCCGTCATACGGGCTCTTCCAATATTCCGCACACGACAACTACACGCTTCAGATCAATTGGATGTCGGGGATTAACCCTGAACACCTTACTTACTTCAAGTTCATTGGCAGGATCATGGGATTGGCGATATTCCATAGACGGTTCCTGGATGCTTACTTCGTTCCAAGTTTCTACAAGATGATTCTGAGCAAGAAAACGTCTCTTTCGGACCTAGAAGCCTTAGATGCAGATCTCCATCGGAGTTTAGTATGGATGCTGTAGGACCATTCTCTGTCTCCATGGAGCTGGCTAACTACAATCATCTGATCATCAGGAAGAACGACATTACTGATGTTCTCGATGAGACTTTTTCAGTAACCGAGGACCACTTTGGAGAAATCATCGAAGTAGAGCTTAAGCCCGGCGGTGCCAATACCGCCGTCACCGAAGAGAACAAAAAGGAGTATGTCGAAGCTGTCGTTGAGTACCGCACCAAGACCAGAATAAAGGAACAAACGGCTGCACTCCTGGCAGGATTCAGGGAGCTTATTCCATCGGAGTTGATTGACGTGTTTGATGAACGAGAGTTAGAGCTACTGATCGGTGGCATGTCCGAGATCGACACGTACGTGTTAGGACACATATTGTGGCGAAAAGCCGAGACGACTGATTGACTGTTTGCAGTGATGATTGGATATCGTATACCGACTACCGCGGCTACGAAAAGACAGACCAGGTTATCGAATGGTTTTGGCAATGTATCCGAAGTTGGCCGACTGAGCGCAAGGCTCGTCTGCTGCAGTTCGCAACTGGGACTTCACGAGTTCCCGTCAATGGGTTCAAAGACCTTCAGGGATCAGATGGGCCCAGGAGATTCACGATCGACAAGTCTGGAGATCCTTCACAACTACCCCGGAGTCACACATGTTTCAATAGGATCGAGCTCCCCCCTTACGAAGATTACGAGAGTTTGGAGAGGAAATTAACATATGCTATTGAGTACGTCGGATCCCATCCCTCGCGCACAATCGTATACTGATTCTCCGCAGGGAAACGGAAGGCTTTGGAGTAGAATAATGGACTATTCTTTGTTTTCAATCATGCATGTGCTACGGTGTTGTATTTCTTATCATGCTAGCCTAAAGCTTGAATGCACACTGGCTGTCCATTTGGTATCCCCATCTACCAGGTCATTTGTTATGTACAGGTGGTTGTGCGAGTGGGACGATATGCCATGATTCACACTCGGATCATGGCTCTATGTGCCAGTGTGTCCACTGTGTCTTGTATGGAAACGTCATGCGAGTAGAAGACGGATTTCAGTTGGTACGTCATCGATTCCGCATCGTATAGCCGTATCTGAATGCAAGGCCCGATTTGTAGACTCGTTTCACTGAGCGAAATGCATATCTCAGTGACCCAGTGCTACCCAACTTGAATTTACTGAAGACTCGGAGGGTTTTAATCTACCTCCAAAGTGCGAGAAATCTGGTGACTGGGCTTCCGCTTGTCCACGGATATCCAGGATAACAAACGAGATCGAACCCAACAGGCTCGTGCGTCTCGGCACGGAAGTTACCACCAGTAAGTGAATTTCTCTTGACGCTCATGGCCATATCTTGACTCGTTCGAGGTATTCGTACGATCAGCGAGCACGCCACCCCTCCACGCCTGACCCAGTATGATCACTGGGGACAACGGATCGATCAGTTCGACACTTTGGAAGCATGGAAAGAGCTGAAAGGCGTGTTTTTCAAGGAAGGCATCCCCGGCATTTTTTACGAGCGCAAGCATGGCGAGTTTGGCAGGATATATGGATTTACTAAGTTGCATATGCTCGTCGGGGATTCCCATGTGGTGAGCCGAGCTGGTCCTATCGCGTGGTCGGCTGGACCCACGGTTGGGTACTCTCCAGGTGGAATGTCCAATATCTATGACGGATGGGTGCGCCAGGGTGAGTTCACACTCGAGTCGATATCGTCGACCCGCTGATGAATACTCCTTGAACTCATCGGTACTCCAGAGATGCAAGACCAAGATATTCCCTAGCCTCACAAGGTATTGACCATGGAATATGAATGGCTTTCTTATCGGCCAACAGTCGTGATTCTTTACATCAGGACAATGGATGACCGGGGCATGTCCCACCCCCTGCATCTTATCGCGTGTTTCACATGTGAGCTTTAACGACCAGGCGGCTCAGATGTACCTCTCACTGAAACGATCGCTGTTCCAACTGAAGACTTCGGAGACCCAATGTGGCCAGCGTACCAATTGGATGGGTTCAAATGGTTTTCGAGCGCTGCTGACAGCAATGTATCCGTCGCACTGGCACGCACGGGGGACATCAAAGATGGCTCACGTTCGCTCTCCCTTTTTCTAGTCCCCCTTCGCATGCCGCTGGTCCCACATTCTGCAGAACCCTCCCCATCTTCAATTAGCAATGGCATCTACACTCACAGACCGAAGAACCAGATTGGGACGCACATGGTACTTACCGCCGAGCTCTCTTTGAAATCGACGACTGCTTACCTCCTCGGCTCGCTCAACCACGACGTCAAGAATATCATTCCTGTCCTTTACTTCACTCGTATCCACAGCGCGATCTCTGGAACGGGCCACTTGCGCAAGTGTCTTGAGATTGCGACTGCTTACTCAAAAGTCGGGGGAATCTCGGGTGGCAATCAACTGCTCGCAGAGAATGCGGTACATGTAGCACAGTTGGCCTCCGTCAGTCTCGTCTATCGTGCCCTGACTCACTTCGTCTTTGGCACGATTTTGTTCGTGGGGAAAGCGGAAGCCGGTGTCGCGAGCAAGGACGACGAGTCCCTGCTGAGGATTCTGACAGCTGTGGTCAAAGCGTTTACTGCAGAGAAAGCAGTTTCGGCTATAGAAGAGTGCATGACAACTCTTTGAGGAATGGGTTACATGGAAGAGGTGGGCATCGGAAGGTAGGCACCTTTGTCACGCGACTGCAGCAGTTGGTTTACACTCGAACTGTATATGGCCAGGTCTATTCGTGATGCTTTAGTGGAGAAGATTTGGGAAAGCACAACCTCCGTACTCGCCTTGGACCTGGTACGTAGTGCCAATAACTTGACCACTTTCAGCGCATTCAGGAACGTCAGTTCGTTTTGTTCAGTCACAGCACGCTCGAGTCGAACTGACCTGTTTGAAAGTGGGGAACTCAGATCCTCGATTCCTGCCCACCAGAACTTAGAAGCAAAGCCCGGGCACTGCTGGAAGCCCTCAAAGCTGTTTTCCAAACGATAGATGAGATCTATGGTTATCCCACGAGGATCTCCGGTCTGCTCCTGCGACCTGGCCTGATGTTAGTGGGTCACGCTGCGTCAGCGGCAATGCCGCTTGAACACGCAGTGTGGTCGCACAACATGAAGACACCAGATCGAGATATAGATGCCG
>JBBPOB010000993.1:0-11533 GCA_038091275.1 Tylopilus subfusipes | reverse complement strand
CATTGGAAGGTCTTTGCTGGTGCTGGACGGTAGCGCTTTGCGACGCCGGCGGGGGTGGTGGGGGAGGGGGAGGGGAGGACTGCGGGAGCGACGAGGGCCATGTCGAGTGGGGGGGAATATTTCGAGCTGTGGCCGGAAGGGTCTGTATTTGACGTGTGGACGTTTTCGACGGTGGTGCTTGCGTCGAGGGCGGACGGTTTCGAGTCGTCGTCCATTGGGGCGAGTAAAGAGGAACCCACACTTCTAAAAAGGGTGCCTGGAACCACAGAAAAAAAAACTAAAGAAAAAAAAAAAAGGTTTGGCAACTCTCGCTCAATTAAGGCACCGCACTGGTCGGACTTGGAATTCGAACCGAGACTCTGGGTTCCAGGAACAGCCCCGCCGAGCTACGGCACCGGCTGCATCACGCCGTGACCCTGCCACGCTTATCACATCCGAGACCCCCCAACGACCCCCCGGCGAACTCAATGCCGGGTCCAGGCCGCCCGAACTCGTCGCGGATGCACACCTCCATGCGTTCGTGACGCGATCGTGCTGACGAGTCGTGCACTTTGTCAGCACGTCAATCCGCCTCCCCTTTGCAAATCTCACAGCGCCCATGTCACGAACACCCGCTACCCACGGAAAATGAACCATAGCCAAAAAGTTTGCTGTCGACATGCTGGATTGACTGGCAGACGTGGCAACAGACAGCCCAGGGTAGATCGCTGCGACGCCTCTTCCTACCACCACCACGAGCTTCTCCCTCGACGCGACTCGACGCAGCGACTTCCTTGGTGCCTGGACAATCATCGACTCATCCCCTTGCAGACCCAAAAAAAATATCTACCCCTTACGTTACCCCACATTCCGAGCCAATTGTTCCGACCATTTCATAGTACGGCCCTATGACAACCGACCTGTTGCGCCGTGGATCACGACTCCCAAGAGGGAAAGAAAAACCAGTGCCAGGCACCACCCATGGAAGTCGTCGATGCGGAGGTTCCTCCAATGGTCCAAGGTACGCTCCCGTGCCTCTTGCAAAAAGGTAAATGATTGGCGTCTTCGTCACGTACGTTTTCCCTTGCATGGCGATGACCGACTTAATTGACGCTCAGGCATCGGACGGGTCGCACCCATCCGCTCGGAGACTGTAGTCGCGATCAGTCGTGTCGGGGAATTTAAACCGCTCGGGTCGCCGCTCGAATCCCATTCCCACCTACACCATCATCATGCACACACATTATGATGGACGCGCAGAGACGTCTCCACTCTTAATGGGAGTCCGTGAGCGTCGCAAAAGGACCCTGGACGCCTCAGCATCAACGCGATGCACTCATTCGCGAAAAAAAAAAAAGAAAGTTCGAGCAAGAGCCTAGAGCATCGCTCGCACTGCCAACACTGATCACCGTCTTGGCACGGTGACCGCTGCGCCAGAATGGAAATACATAGCACTGTAGCATGCCGTGAGCACCTTCGAACAATCATGATGGCATAGGGGCCGTGACTTATGTAAGCAATCAAGTAAAATGACCATGTATATACATTGACAGCTTTGCCCCGCCGCGTGCCTGAACGATAAAGATAAACACATTGCGGCCATTGTGGGGACGTGTCCAGAGAGTGAGAGCTCGTCTAGCGTCGGACGTGTTCCGTTCCCGAACGATTATTAATTCCAAATTTCCATGCTATGTGACGTGGACGTACTTGGACAAAGCGTTTCATCCCTGCGGGAAAGGGTCACCGTGTCGAGGTCCCTGGTGGCTCTCCCGTCCTCTCCCATTTATCATACTTACGAACGACACAATCCGAGGTGTGGAGAAACTCGGGCGCACCATCATGTTCCCCCTGTCCCTCGTTCTTTCCCCTTTCCACCCTAATCGCGTGCCTCGGAAAAAAATCGCCATTCTATCGGAAACTAACCTTGTATCAGGCATGGCAGTGCAAGGATCATCCCTCTCCACGGTTCCCCCTTGATGTGACCAGGGACGAGAAGATCATCCCCCCCGCCCCCCCCGAGACACTGCCGGGCGCTCGTCCGGAGCTTTCAAGTTGCCGAGACCCCCCCCCGCTCGATATGACGCCATGTCGCGGCGTCCGCCTAACAGTGTCGTGTTTCGTTTGAGCCCCTCGAGCCGAGTTTCGACTTGCGAGTACGACGGACGTCAACGGACTCGCCAGCACGAACGGAAAGTGTCAGTTCCGAGTGCATACATACTGCGTTTGATCAGTGACACAACGCCGCCGCATCCACGAACGGGAACGAGTATAGAACTGCTCATCGCAAAAAGCACGTCAACCCCCGTTTTGATATATCTCCGCACCAAGCGAATCGAGCTGAACCAACACAACCGATGCCAGTTCACGACTGGCACCTTCCGAGTCCTCCTCCATCACGGCGGCACTCCCCTCCCCCCCCGCACCCCGCACCCCGGGCCCAAGCGGGGCAGAATCGCTTCCGACGAGGTCCCGTCTCGGGGGGGGGGGGGGCGTGGGGCGGACTCACTAGCTGGATATCGACAATCGGGTCGGTGGAGGATATCCAAGATCGGCGGTTCACAATCTGACGCGGTGGCAGTGACGGTCACGGGGTGGCAATTGGGCGTTTGACGGTCGTTTTCATTGGACGTGATCGTTTTTATCCACGTCGACCGTGACAGCCCGACGTCCAAAACGTTCTGACGTGTGTGGAGTCGGTGCCCGAAAAAGCGTCACACGGGAATTGGTCATGTCACCTTCGTATGTATATCGCATATCGTATTCGACCCAGCGAGGGAGCCTCGGGCACGAACGACGACGACGACGACAGTATGCACGCGGGACCGATCTATCACGGGGGCGACTTGGGGGGGGAGGGGGACACGTGCGATCGTGCACGTGGGACCTACGGTAGTACCAGTCTGTTCGACAGACACGCGCTCCGGTTCACGGTCGCAGTGTGCGTCACGGCCCGGGGTTGCGTGGCGATTTCAGCGTGTGTGTGTGTCGAAAAAACCCATGTCATATGTGGGAGGACGGATCGAATGGACGAGCTGGGAGAGCATGCTCGCTTTCGTTGGGTCGGCGGGCGCACGCGGGTCGTGAAGGGCCCGAGTCGAGGGTCGCAGCATTGCCAGCGCGCCGTGTGTGGGATCGAGTACGTACAAGGACTCACTTGGGGCCCCCGTACACACAGACTGGCATCCAGGTGGGTAAAACGTCAGGCCATCGTGACTGATCTACTTGAGCCCCCATCAACGATGATGTGAGTCGGAAGAGCGGCTTGATCGCGATACGGTTGGTAGATACAGCAGATGACAGGATGAGAATGGATAAAACGAACGGTGCGATATACTATATCGATTTGGACTTGCGGGGAACGTAGGGCAGCGCCACCAGAAAAAAAAAACGCGGGCAACGTTGACCGTGCGGGAGACATCGCCTCGTCAGCCGTTGTCGCTCGTTATCTGTATGTATAATACGTAGAACGTGGAATATGGAATTGAGAGAGAGAAAAAAAGGATAAAACGACAGGGTTTGGAAAATGAAATCTGCCTAAACGGCGTGCAAATTGGGCGGACGGGACGACGACCAATTCGACGAGCTCGCAGTGCGGCACTGGCATTGAAGTCACGAGAAAGTTGACGCCCGCTTTCGCTCCGTACCCGAGCTGTCCGCCGACTCGGTCGCCGCTAGATATGATTGTAATAATAGTTCATGTCGTTTAAGTATCGCTCGCCACTGGCAGAACGCGAGCGGCGTGCGTTCGATTCAGAATCTTCCAGCCTAGACTCGCGTACGACGTTTTGCGTTCAGCCGCGATATCCGCTGAGTCGCGATAAACGGTGTTGGCACGCACGAATGACGACTCGATGGCGTAAGGGTGGGAAGATGCGGCTTGGCGGGCGCTCTGCCAGTGGGATCGCTTTCGCGTCACGTCGACGGATTTGGTCAGCCTATCTGACAGTCTAGAGTCTGGACCCGGTCAAAGGCAAATCTAAATATGTCCTCGTCATTGTTTTTTTTTTTTTTTCGGCCCCTATGCCGTTTACTCGGTCCGAGGCCAGTTTGAGGCGATGTCGTCGGCGTCGGCGCTACGACGAGTAGCGGTGTCCGTGCTAGAGATGCGAAGACGCCGAACGGTGGAATGTTGGGATGCTCACGTACTACCGTGAGGAGCCGCCGCGTCGACGACGAACGATATGTACATATATATGTATTTGACTCAGATTCAGATTCTCACCGACGTGTCTAGACCTGCAGAGAAGATGATATCGTGAGTGCAAGAATCACGGGTCGGGGTTACTTTACAGGCTGTGTGGCAGGGTTGCTTTCTACGCCCTACAATCATCGCTTGCAGAGCGCTCAGCTGGGTTTCATTTTTCATTCATGAAAAAAGCCAAGCAGAAGCCGGGTCGAACAATCACCTTGAGGCTGTCAAATTCAGGTACCACTCACCGTGCATCGCTTTGTCCGATCATGCAATCAACGCACGGCCATTGGTCGTTGGCAAAGAACGCTCAAGGAAGCTGCTTCGAGCCTCGGGGTTGCGGGTCATGACGAACTTCGATGCTGTTGTGACGTGTCCCTGCAGGGGCCGATTCCAGGCCCGCCACCATGATCCGATCCCGGGTCGAATCTGTAGTTCCAAGTCACGGGAGGATCCGCGACCGGCACGATGCGTAAAAACGTCTTTCCTGTGCATATTATGTACTACGGGATGCTGGCATCGTTAATTCCTCACTCTGTCGTGACTGGGCGCTATAGCCTACTAGGGCCCTGAGCGGTAGAGCCACTGGCAAGGTTATATGTAGTCGCCGGATTCAGGTACGTACGGGCAGAAGCCCCCGACCTGTGGGCTTGCCACAACGATCACCAACCCAATCACCGCACGGGCCACAATGAACGGATTCAAGTTGAAACCTATCCTCGGGATGCATCGGGCCGACAGCGGACGTCTGATATTCTGATCATCACTGCCATCATGGGTCCACTCCTCTTTCCCAAGCCACCTGTCAACGGAAAGCCCGAGACTCTGAATGGCGAGAATAGAGACCAGTCTTGTCGTGATTTCCATATATATGAGTGCTTGTGATGGATGATGGCATGGTCCATTGATGCGTTGATGGGCTGATGATGGCGCCATGACCATAATATGTATACATAGAGTAGTACATGAGCTTGATATGAGCATGATTGTATCCTAGACGACCACCGCTCGTAAAACTCGCTAGTCCGCATTCGAGTGCAGTCACTGGGCTCGGCCGAAGTCAACTAGGGGTGGATAGGTTGGATTTTCCCACGCGCCTCCACCATGGATGGTATGCACGTAGACGACCCTGGGCCGCCCTACGCAAGGTTGTTCGCTCGCGCGCCCGCGTACGATCTCGTGTTCAGTTGTCTGTCGCCCTGTTCGCTCGTTCGACTAGCTCTGACCTGTCGTGCCGCCTACCTGGCCGTCGCTGAATTCAAAACGCGCGCGTTTAACATCAACCACCATCTCTCCCGCTACTTCACCGACCCCCTCGCGTTTCGCTCTCTCCAGGCCAGAACCGACACCCTCGTCTCTGGTTCTAACGCACTGCAATTCCTGGACAGGACCTTTTACCCCGAGGCCGATCTCGATCTCTACACTCATCCCGGTCATTCGTTCGAAGTCGCACAGTTTGTCGTCGAAGCCCAAGGGTACCATTACGTACCCCGCCAAGCTCAGGAGAGCGATTGGAAGGTGGCCACCAGCCCCGAACGGGAGCTTACCGAGCGGCGTGAGCTCTTTCAGGGGTCCTCTGCACATGCGTATACCACGACCGCCATCAGAGCAGTCTGGACTTTTGAAAAAACAGATTCCAATGGAGATCGGTTGACGATCCAGATCGTCGAAGCGCAGTCATCTCCGCTCGAATCCATCCTCGGTTTTCATTCCAGTATGTCTCTTTTCCCTTTCTTTTCTCGATGCCCTTTGTCGTCTCAAGCCCGCGTGTCATCATCGTTTGCAGCGTGTGTGATGAATTTCATCTCGTCCGACACGGCGTATTCGCTCTACCCCATCGCGACGTTCGAGGACCGGAGTTCCCTCGGTATGCCGAGAGCACGATCGTCCCCGAAAGCCGTCCAAAAGTACGCCCAGCGCGGTTGGCGTTTTTACTACCTCCCCACGCCCAACGACCGGGCGTTCATGCTCGAACAAGCGCGATGGGTCGCGGATAAGCACACGTGGCGTTTGCCGCTCGATGAGACGGGCGTCCAGGAACGTCCTCCCCTGAGTCGGACGTCGGCCCCGCTCCCGTGTGATCCTGTCTTGTTCAACGGGTGGCAGTTCAGGCCGTGCAAGAAGGGAGAGGAAGACTACACCCTCAGGGGCTACAGGACTCAATACTATCCGCTCAAGTCGACGCTGTTTCGGTACAATTATGCGATCCCATACGAGCGAATGCAGCTTACGATCAGGGACTGGGCGCAGCATCAGGGGCGATTGGCTCATTCGCAGATTCCTAAAGAGGACTGGGCGTGGTGCGTCTCTCTTTTTCGTCTCTGGCGCGATCGCGGTGCTGGATTTTGATGCGTCGGTAGGTATGATGCGGACATTCCGAATTTCTTGCAGTGAAATGAAATGATTGTCGTGTCTCCTTCGCTGTAATACAAGTATGCACCCTTGGTCACTTGCGCGTCCTCGTGTGACTGACCATCATTTTCTGTCCTAGGAAATCGGTATTCTTGTTTGCATTGGTTGATGTTGTCTGGCCGCAATGTCCTAGCAGGTTTCTCAACGCCGATTGACGTACAGCAAGGGTCGCCATGGCAAAAGTCTCGCCGGGCGGGGCGAGGCTGCCGCATGTTGGGTATGGGGTGCCCTTTGTCCCTTTGGGTCGTATACATACACGCTTGGTAAAGTACACGTCCTTGCGTGACTCACCGTTTCCCTTGTCCTGGATATTATCGTATGCGTATCGACGAACAACCGTTTCGATACAATGTTCACTAGGCCCGTCGATCGTATTATTTATGACTTGGTGTATGACGTGTCCAGAATGAGCATGGCTAGCTTGTTCGAATTCGCCTCGAAGGTGGTGAGCGCTTGCCAGGAACATCACCCTGGTGCTCCATGCTCTTCAGTCTGTAGACTTGTGTCGTCAAGAGTGTTTATGCGTATGTCAGGAACGCCGTCCAGTATGTGTTCAGTCTTGAGCGCCACTGTGGTAGGGTATGGAGTGTCCTTTTCCCGGGGAACTGGCTCCTTGCTTGTGCCTTTACCGGTCTGTGTCCGCCTCTTCTGTGGACGGGCGTCAGTACTGATTGGGGTATCCGGATTCAATGTCCCCTGGTGAGATGGGACACCTAGACACAGACTCCGGGTTTCTGGTTCTTCCTAGCTTATTCGGATTAGAGATCCGCGACTACGTCACCGCGTGTTCTTTCATGGGCCGTGCGGCCATCACCATGCCAGCACGGACGATAAACATGAAACCGTGACACGCTCGCGTGATCTTTGAGCGCTTGAGCTCCGAGTCGCCTCCTCCCGTTAGATCACAAATCGAGAGGTTATTATTCATCAGCGCTTCAGCGTTCAGTTTCTGACATGCCAGTGGACGTGTGTCCTTTCCGTCCGAAACGTGTTGCCAGCGGCCACGTCACCGGGGGGACGCGAACGCAACTGACACTGTCCAGTGGCACTGTGGCAGAGCGCCTTAGTAATAATACATGGGATATAACTCTTGTAGTTGACGCCGAAATCGATGCCCGAACTTTGGCGTGACGTCAAGTTGACGTCAAGTACAGACGACGTTTCGACTTGACACTTGTGAGGTGCGTAGTACGTGCGGTGACGCTGATGGGCTGCGTGAGTTTGTCTGGTCGTACAACTCGTAGTAACCCACCCTCGGGTTGTAACCTGGGTTCCATCATGAACGGTCGTCTGGTCAACGCATGACTTGAAAAAGTTGTCATTAAACTGCTCCACAGAGTTGAATCGAAAGACTCAGACTGCGCGCAAATTTGAATTTGAATTGACATCTAGAGAAATAAATAAACCTGGTCAGACTACGGGAAATGCAAGTTACAGTATACCACGATAATCAAGGGGACCGCACAAGGTCTTAGGTTCTCTCAATGTCATACTGCAGTGTGGATGACATTTCTGCTGACACACTAGCAGTCGGCTCTTGCCGAGTTCGAAGACGGCGTGACTCGGAAGAAGTGCGGAATCACTGCAGATAACTGCTAGATCGATGGACGACAACATGGACGTCGACAACCCTGCGCCGCTCTACGCGCGGCTGTTAGACCATGCGCCCGTTTACGACCTCGTCTTCGTGTGCCTCTCGCCCCGTTCGATCGTCCGACTGGCACTGACGTGTCGTGCTGCCTACTCGGCCGTAGCCAAGTTCAAAGCGCGAGCGTTCAACATCAACAGCCATCTCTCTCACTATTTCACCAACCCCATCGCATTTCGCTCTCTCCAGGCCAGAACAAACACACTCATATCCGGTTCCAACGCACTTCAGTTTCTCGATAGGACGTTTTACCCCGAGGCCGATCTCGACCTCTACACCCATCCCGGTCATTCGTTCGAGGTTGCCCAGTTCCTCGTAGAAGCCGAAGACTACTACTATATACCCCGCGAATATCAGGTGGACGATTGGAAGATGGCTACCAGGACCGACTTCGAGGACCTTACCACGCGGCGCGTGGGGCGGCGAAGAGACTCGGGCCACTCGGCCCATGCGTATCCCAAGACCGGTATCAGACAGGTCTGGACGTTTGAAAAAATCGGCGCCGACGAACGACGTCTAAAAGTCCAGATCATCGAAGCCCGTTCGTCTCCCCTCGAATCCATTCTCGGATTTCATTCTAGTACGTCGTTCCTCCTCTTTGGCTGTTCGACGCGCCGTGCCAACTCAGTCCGTGTCGCCCGTTCCTTAGCGTGTGTGATGAACTTTATCTCGTCCGATGCTGCGTATTCGTTGTATCCTGTCGCGACGTTTGAAAACCGGAGTGCCCTCGGCATGCTAGCCTCGCAACGAACCCCGCTAGTGGTCCAAAAGTATATCAAGCGTGGTTGGCGTGTCTATTACATGCCAACGCCGAACGACCGGGTGTTCTTTCTGGAGCAGGTGCGATGGGTCACTGATAAGCACACGTGGAGATTGCCGTTGGATAAGACCGGCGTCAAGGAGCGTCCTCCGTTGAGCGTGGCTTCGGCCCCTCTCCTGTGCGATCCCGTCCTTTTCAACGGGTGGAAGTTGATATTGTACACGAGGGAGCCAGGGCCAAGCGACGTCCTTGAGGAGAAAGTCTCTTATTACATATGCAACTATTATCCGCTGAGGACGACGCTCTTCCGTTACAACTATGCGATCCCGGAAGAGGAGGTGCAGCTTTGCATCAGAGACTGGACGGTGCAGCAAGGACGAATCAGTCATTTGCAACTTGATAAAACGGACTGGACCTGGTAAGTTTTTTTTTCCCGATTCTTGCATGATCGCTGTATCAAAGTGTGACGGGTTGTAGGTTCGATGCAGACATGCCGAATTTTTTGGCAAAGAAATGAGGTCGTTGCCAGTGTGTTTTGTATGACTGTTTGGTAGAGTATGTGTCCTGAAGCGGCCCGACCATCGTTCTATGTCCTAGAAGATGGATGTGAGTTTGCGAACGTTGTCTTGATGCAATGTCCTATTCCACGTTCCGTAGACTATAGTGTATCATGTGCAGCTGAAGCGAGGATATATGATGTCTCCAAGGCGAGGACGGTCGGCTTGTTGACTGGCAGATTATGATGTCATGGATTCCGATACTTGACACTATAGTAGTAGTAACCTGCCTGTGGTCCCTTCAACAAACTGAAGAGATAAAAAATTTGGCCAGACCCTGCCTGGGAGTTCCTACTCGCACTGTTTCAAGATCATAGGTTCCTAGTAACTTCATGCTACAGTACGGCTGCAGTGTGCACGAGACTCATGCTGACAAGTCGGCGCTTGCCGAGTTCAAACTTGAAGACGAGATGGACGACGACGACGTGGACGACAACACGGCCGCTCTACGCTCGCTTGTTCGACCATGGCCTACTCGGCCGTAGCCAAATTCAAAGCACGAGTGTTCAACATCAACCGCCATCTCTCCCGCTACTTTACTGATTCTATCGCATTTTCGCTCACTCCAGGCCAGAACCAGCATGCTCTAATGCACCTTCAGTTTCTAGACATGATGTTTTTACCCCAAGGCTGACCTCGACCTCTACACCCATCCCGGACATTCGTTCGAGGTGGCGCAGTTCCTGGTAGAAGCTGAAGGCTATCGCTATGCACCTCGTGCAAGACATAAAATGGACTGGAAGGCGGCTACCGGTGTGGACCGGTATCTAACTACGCGGCGCGTGGGGCCACGAGAAGAGTCAGGTCATGCGTATCCCACGACGGACTCTTCAGAGAGTCTGGACCTTTGAAGAAACCGACGGCAATCAAACACGTTTGACAGTCCAGATTGTCGAAGCGTCCTCGTCTCCACTCGAAGCCGTTTCTTGGTTTCCATTGTAGTAAGTAAGTACGCCGGTGTCCCTTGGTCGTCGATGCGTCGCATCGTCTTGACCCCCGTCCCCAGTGTGTGTTTCGCCCGACGCTGTGTACTTGCTGTATCCCATCGCGACGTTTGAAAAACAAGAGTTCCCTCGCCATGCCGAGGGTGCGGAGCTCCCCGACTGCCATCCGCAGGTACATCAACCGTGGTTGGCGTGCCTATTTCATGCCTACTCCCGACGACCCGGCGTTCTTCCTGGAACAAGTCTGATAGGTCTCGGACGCACACATACGTGGAGATTGCCACTGGACCAGACCGGCATTCAGGAACGTCCTCCGCAGATCCGGGCTTCGGTTCCTCTCCCATGTGATCCTGCCCTCTTCAATGGCTCGAAGCTCATGTTTTGGAAGTGGGAGCCTGAAGATTACGACGACGACGAGACCACGGGTTATGAATGCCATTGTTACCCGCTTAAGATGATGCTGTTTTGGTACAACTATGTGATCCCAGACGAGGTGTTGCAGCTTCCGATCAGACAGTGGGCGGTGCAGCAAAGACTCGCGAGTCATTCTAGGCTTGAAAAAAAGAGCTGGGTTGTGGTGTGTCTTCATCTCTTGCATGATCGTCGTGCTGGCTTTTGTTTTCGATGCGTCGGGTAGGTTCGATGCGGACATTCCGACCTTTTTACAGAAGAAATGAAAACCGTGCCTGTGATTCGTATGCGCGTTTGGTAAAGTAAAGTCTTCGTGCGACTGACCGTTGGTTCTCTGTCGTAGATATTGGTTATGGGCTGGCAAAAGTCGTTTCGGTGCAATTTTCTATCCAAGTTTCTATCGACTGCGTTATGTATGGTTGAAGCGATCGTGTTTGATGTGTCCAAAGTGAGGACGGTCGATACGTTGACTAGCACACGTTACGAATCTCGATGCTGCACACCAGTCTACAGCTTGTTTTCATCGGCCGAAACCAGGGCTCTGGAAAACAGCTTGATGGCTCGGCGGTGATTAGCGCTGGCGACGAGCGTCACCCATCGGGGCTACGAATCTGGCATAGCATACCTGTGGCG
>JBBPOB010000992.1:0-11547 GCA_038091275.1 Tylopilus subfusipes | reverse complement strand
CGCGTCGTCGACCCCTCCACCTTGTGCTGCACGTGCCCGTGTACTGTCCTGAACCCTCCAACGCCTGCTTCGCTCATACCATCATCTGGTCTGATCACTGCCGGTGCCACCGCCTGGGTCGATATGTGCGGGACCTTGTGCTACATCGGGTGGTTCGTCGGGCTTGTCTGGTGAGTCCTCGTCGTCATCAACTTCGCCCGTGGCCTCTGCACCTTCTCTCAATACCCTCGACTTGGTAGTCTCAGCTCTCGTGTGCCCACCTACGTCGTCACGAATGCTCGTAGTGCCGCTTCGATCGTCGTGTCTGCACAATCTTAAGACATGCACGTGACATTGTCGTGCTCCTGCAGTTTGACGCTGTCACTGTGCCATCCCGGGTCGTCCACTGAGTGTTTGGGGGTGTCTCCACCCTCAGAGCTTGATTATCATGCTAGTACAGTAGAGTATCTCATAACGCAAAAAAAAATCTCATAATGCATACTACCAAAACCTAGTCATTTTAGCCGAAAGTGTATGAAATCCTAGTTATGCATTATGATAACCTCCCTATGCATTATGAGATACTCTACTGTACTGTCATTACATGATGTCCTGTGCTTTTTTAAACTGTCGTTACGCGGTCTCTGTCATTTGTCTTTAGAGCTACAGTCTTTTTTTGCGTTGTCATTCACCAAGTGTTCTCTCTCGCCACCATCCCGCAGTGGGCAGGCTGTCACTAAATTTATCGACATCGTCACTGTGACAGGGATGGTCCTCCCCCGAAGGATCGAGGGGTCAATGAGTCTGTCCTGCAGCGTGCTTAGGCACGCCTCTTGTCGCCACCGGCATCGTCCATCGACCCCGTTCGCACTGTCGTCGTCGTACACCGAACTCAACAGCCAGAACCACCATTATGCTACTCGAAACCTCTACCGACCTTCGACCCTCCGGAAGTGCCCGAAGATGTTCTCTCATTCGAAGAGTGGGAGTCGAAACAATTCCACGTGGGCTCGCAAAGCGTCCCTGCAAAACCCAATAGAACCATCCAACAATGATATTCCAAGCAAAACAAACGTGCAGAATGCAGACGCCCCACCGCTGTTGTCTCCTGACACACCTGTCGTTTCCCACCTCTGACGATGCTCTCTCAATGCACTTCGAGTACCTACCATTGACAGGTTTAGCTATTCAAACCTGGGCTGTCTGCGCGAGTATATACGTCCCACAAGTCTGCGAGATCTGCTTGGCCAATCCTTTCTGCCAAACTTGAAGGACATGCTGTCGCCGTGTAGACGCCCAGTTCGTAGCGGTGGAACACTGACGACATCCGGACCGACAGTGTGCAACTAGCCGATTTCGCTTTGTGGGGTGTTCGAGGATTCCTCCGTGAGCGCCGCGAAGTTGTATACTGGTACCAAGAAGGGGTGGACCGATGCGGGGACTTGTCACGCAGAGAACGTCAGGGGCCCCAGGTGAGACTTGTTTTCAGTTGGGGAGTTGTTTTTGTCTGGACAGTCGTGTCATCCACCGACGTCCGATGTCCAACAATGATATTCTAGCAAAGCAACGTGCAGAATGCCGACGCCCCACTCGTACACACGCAGTTGCCTCCCGACCTGTCGTATCCCACCACAGACGGCGTCCTCCTACCTCGCTTCTGTGTGACTATCGTCGACAGGTTCGATTATGCCAACTGGATTGTAGTACCCACGACTTACAAGTCTGTCAAGTTAATCCTTTTGGCCACAAAGGACAAGTACATGCTCTCGCCATTCGACGCCTGGTGCATATTGGCGACATCGGGTTCGACATGGTGCAAATAGCCAAATTCGAGTTCTTCTGTGGGTTGTTCAAGGATGTGTGAGCATCGTGAAGAGGTGCTGACGAGGGGTAGAAACCTGCCGGGGTGTATCGTGCAAAGAACGTCAGGGGCGTCCAGGTGAGACTCTTTTCAGTTTGCGAGTTCTTGGTCTAATGGTCCTGGCAGTCTTTCCATCCACTGGTGTCGCTGCGTGATTTTTGCACATTTATTCGAACGACTTTCACACCCACTACGGACATGAGTACTCTACTTCCCTGTCTTCCTCCGTCGGTATATGGAGTCTGGACTCGCTCGTCCCGAAGAATGGAAAGGGCACACGTGGCAAGCGACCGTCGTGCACGATTCAAGGGTCCTACTTCTCAGCGATTCTCGACTGTGAAACACTGCGCCGAGCAGTGCGACGGATTCCAATGTGGCAGCCAATGGCGACATGAACATTTCCGTGGCTGAGATCCGCTCGAATACCCGTATATCTGGTCTTGCCTTCGATGAGGGGACGTCAACTTCATCGAGCAGCGTCCGTTTGCATATGTAGATATGACCTAGGGTCATCGATCGTCTACGCTGTTGGCTACTTGACTGCTGGTGTTCCGCAGTTTCAACAATACGACCCCTTTTATTATCAACAAATAGAGACCATACATTTCATAGCGGCACATCCTAGAATACTACAAACTTGAATCTGAACGATCTCATGTGGAGAAACACAATCAAGACCGAGAAAAAGATGATTATCATAAGAGTCGTGCCTACAGCGCTCCAAGTACTCCGAGACCCTGCAGAAGTACCGCAGGGGTGTAAATGTGTAGAGATCTAGTCCTTCAGCTGGGTGAGGTATATTGGGTACAGCAGAATAGAGAGAAGACCAGCAATGGCTCGCACGAGATCAATCTAGCATGTGCTTTGCCTCCCAAGGGAGGACGACTGATTCTACGTAGTTCTTGAACTATGCTAGATTCTTGCTATCCATGTCAGGCGACTCCAAGCACATCGATTGATCGAAATGGCCACGCCTTGTTGCTTTTGCATCACATCGCGTATCAGTCTGGACACACTAGAGACAGAAGCGTCTCGAGACGAAGCAACCAGGTATGCTCTTCGAGCACTATACAAGGAAGACACGGTATCTTGACAAACCTGGGCGAGAGAGCACCAGATTCAGCACCCTGTGAATGCCATTCTGGAGTTGGCTGAAGAGCATTGCTTAGCCTTCGTGGCTGCAGGGCAGGCATTCTCGAGGCAGCAGAGCAGGCTATGCAGCGGTGTGTTGCTCGCGGCGTGAACCATTTGCAGGAATCGATCATCGGCGAAATGATCCGACGGCACAAGCCGAGTGGTCTGGAAGTTGATAATGAGGTCCGTCCGCTTTGGGAGATGGGCCCTTAAGGCATGGGTACCTTGGGCATTGGGCTCGACCCAGTTGGCAGGCTCGCATCTGGGCGTGGTGAAATAAGTGACACAAGACTCCGTGGTTGTGGAACACCACGCACCATGCTGGCGAATGGGTCCGGGATGGAAAGCATCTACTTGGATCGGATGCTCTCGACGCTGTTGTAAGCGAGAAAGAATGCACGAAAGTTGGCACGCGGCGAGGATGGGCCAGATAAGCTGAGTGGGACTCCCAATCGATTCGAGAATCTTGACGACGTCCACACTGAGATAGCAGTGATGGGACGTGATTCGTTCTGGCGGACCGGATGCGTGTTCGATAGAGGAGCAATGGGAAGAGTGATACGTACATCGTGGGAGGAGATCGGTCTAACAATAGGGATAGGGCGTAGATGAGGATTACGAGGTACATCCCAACGCCGCGATCGAGTAGATCTTCGATTGGTTGGTCTCGCAGATGTTGGGTTTTGTGCACGATTCTGCGATGAAGAACCTTGGGTGAAGAACTCCTTGTGGGAAGCAACGTGAACAAACACCGAAAACACGAGGTGATGGAGTATGTGCACAGATCTATATGAGTGGAGGGCAACGTGTATAAAATGCGAAAAGGGCGCACAGACGACAGCCTTCTCCACTGACTCCCACCATTGCGCTGCTGAACCGTGTCGTTCATGCCCATGTCGTCAACAATGACAGGTGTGCACTGACAAGATAGGACGCATTGATACTGACGGCTGGACAAGAGCGTTCCCTGCCCATCGAAATCAATGTCAGCGAGCACCTACGTGAGGTAACGTTCTCGACGAATGGTGAACATCTCTTGAGCGGTGGTGTGGGTCAGGACGTTGGAGTGTGGCGAGCGCAAGACGGCCAACGAGTGGCAACGATGGAAGCGCAGGATGTCCTCTGTCTTGCTGTGTCGAAGAACGGCAAATGGATCGCGGCGGGGACATGGGACGGCTACGTGTTCGTGTTCGATGCCAGGACATACGAGAAGGTCTGGGAGCACCAGGAGGATTTCCGGAGCATCCATGCCGTCGATTTCTCGCCAGATTCGACTCGGCTCGTCTCGGGGTCCTGGAATGACACAGCCACAATTTGGAACGTCGCAAACGGCGAGAAAGTACGCACGCTCCGCCACGAGTATTCGGTGATCGCAGCCAGGTACTCGCCAGACGGCAATCGAATCGCGACCGCCACTTACAAGGGATCCGTTCGAGTCTGGGACAACAACGACGGCCGCTTGCTCGTCGACATCTACGCAAAAGTCGCCTCATGCTACAACAAGGGACTCCTGTGGTTCAATGCTCATATCTTTGTCTTATCCTACGATAAAATCAGGAAACTCGACCCATCCACCGGCTCAACAATTGCAGAATGGCCAGTCCCCGGTAGCGACTTCCACTCGTGCATTGCACTACCAAAACATGGCAGATTTATCGCGCACTCTGCAAGACGTACTGTCACGTTTTGGGACACGTCAGCCCACTCACAACTCGGTCTCATCGAACGTCCTAAAGACGTATGTTCGATTGCTTTCTCTCCTGACAACACGTTTCTCGCAATCGCTGGAAAGGACGGGAAAATCATCATCAAAAGTCTATCTCACATCACCGTGAGTATCGTGTTTCATTGATTGATAGCGCGCCTCGCGCTCCTCTTTCCAACCAGCATTTGTTCACGTTCGCATTCGCCTCTCCACACCCCACTTTCTAGGAACCCGACGTTCAGATCAATCACGCTGCACTCGACGCTTGGAAACACGATCAACTCAAAGACGCAGACGCATTATTGATCACCGCGATGCACGATTTCCAACACCCTCGCCAAGATTTAATCGCTGCTCGAGCTCTCGTACGCGCCCGTTTGCACCACTGCGATGCAGCCCTCGTCGATGCCAAAAAGGTACTTTTTTTTGCTTTGCTCTCACCTACAATGACGCTAATACTGATTCACAACAAGGCCATCGAGATTCAACCATCTGTCATTGCCTACATCGCAAAGAGTCTAGCATATGTTGGCAAGGGCGAAAGGGACGCAGCCTATCGGACCTGCGACATCGCGTTCGAGCACTTGCATTCATCTGACGTCACTCTTCTCCTGCTCATCAAGGTCTGTATTTCGGGACTTGATTTCCCCTCAACGGCTCATCCCCGCCAGGCTATCATCATATTCATCGCCGGAGAGCACTCCGATGCGATTTCTCGCATGGACGACCTTATCGCTACGATTCCATTCGATTCAATATGCTATACGGTCCAGGCACGTGCACGATGTGCCACCGTGCGGCAGATATCACCACTGACATCTATGAAAGGCTTACATGTATCTTCTCCAGGGGAACACGCACATGGAATGCAGCGACCATCAGTCTGCGATACAATCGTTCGAGCGTGCACGTTCGCGAGTACAAAAGCACTCGAACCGAGTGCCTTTGGTGGTCTCGCTGGCAAGTTCCCTATCGAGTCTACTGCAGCGTGTCGGATCGCTCAGCGTCGCCCCCGACAGATGTCCGGATGGAAATTTGATAATCTTCACATCGCGGTTCGACAGCGTCTTTGCGAAGCCTTGTATGCGGCCCAGCGTAAGAAAGATGCAGGTGAATCTCTTCTCGAAATGATAAATATGTACGAGGAAGAAGTCTACTCAAGCGATTTACTCACGAAATGGGTTTCCGGTGGGTATATAGTTGATCTACTTGTATTCCATGCGTTCGAACCTGTCTATAGACTTCGCCCAACGCTGTCTCTCCGCTCCCGAAACCACCAGCGACACAGCCCCAATCGTGACTCGAAATTCTACCACAGGGACGTCTCATGCTACTGCCGCCACACCGCTTCTGGGGGAATGGGTAAAAGCGAAACTGGCTCATGATTTGTGGCAGGATGCCTTGCGTTCCGCGGTTGGTGTGAGTCTCCTTTCGCTCTCCCTTCTGGTGCCTCATGGGCTTAACACTCCTGCCCTCAAGTTCGCCATCTCGAGGTTCACAGTCTACCAGGTCATATGTGAGCATCTAGAAACGATCGGCCGCACAACGGACGCTGGCGAGTGTTTCCGCCAGATGGAGGACGAGTCACTGGCCCAGGAAAACACACGTGGTGAACAGGCAGAATGGGCGATAGGTGAGTGGTCTCGCACGACATGTATCGTTGATCTGACCGCTGTATTCTAGACTTCAGGCGTCGTTGCGCGGAGAAGCTAGAAGAGCTTGGCGATGGGGCCACGAGTATCGAACGGCATGATGACGCCATCACCCACTACTCCGATGCTCTGTCGCTTAAGACAGCCACTCTGCGAGGTCTCCTCGTTAAGCGAAGCAAGGCATATTTGGCCAAAGGATCATGCGTGGAGGCAGTCAATGATGCAAACAAGGTGCGTTGCTTTGTCTCACACAGGCTAGCTCTTGTCAATAGATCATTGACAGGTGGTCGAGCTCGACCCATCGTCTCCATGGGGCTACGCGAGGAAGCATGCTGCATTACACAAGGCGGGAGACTATCAGAACGCCATCAATGCGTTTGAGGAGATGCTCTCGAGGCTGTCAGAGTCGGCTGATCCCGAGATATGTGGTACGGGTGTCGACACCATATCGGTTCATCCACTGACCTAGTCTCCCAGCGCTTCATTTCCAGTACATCAATCCAGGAGAGACCAGAATGATCATCCGGAAGGTTGTTCAGGATGCCATCCGCGATTCGCCACGAGTGCTTATCAATACCATCTCTGGCAAATTTTACGACAAACAAGAACAGGCTGCGTTGTTCGAGTCACAGCCTACCTTCAACAAGCTCATCTCCTCCATGACGACGCAAATCGACCATGTCCGTATCGAGCAAGAGGTTACGGAGTACTATCGTTATGGGATGTTCTCCCACAAATGGGAAGACAACGAGCCTCTGTTCGAGAAGTTCGTACACAAGGTGGCGAATGATCCCGAGGAACCTCTCACGCGCAACAAAGTCAGGGTGGTGTATGATCTCGCGGAATTTCCAACGCACGACAAACTCAAGATGTTCTGCCAGATCGTTCGGGATGCCGGGATAGAATGGGCGTGGAGTGATACCTGCTGTATCAATAAAGGGGATCACGTCATACAGCAAGAGGCCCTGGTTTCCATGTTCCGGTGGTACCAGGGTTCTACCTTGACAGTCATCTTTCTCCTTGACGTTCTCTCTTCATCGGAGCGTGGCGCCCTGATGAGGAGCATCTGGAACTCCCGGGCCTGGACGTTCCAAGAATATCATGCTTCAAAGGTAGTCCGGTTCTACACCAAGGACTGGATGCTGTACAGGAATCTCGATGTTCCGAACCACAAGGAGTCCCCCGAGATCATCTCCGAGATGCAGGATGCGACTGGCGTCTCTAAAGAATTCTTGCAAGCACTCCAACCCGGCCTGAACGACATACGGGAGAAGCTTTATCTAGCTTCGACACGCCAGACCACCCTCGTCGAGGATGCGGCGTACTCCTTGTTGGGGATTTTCTCGATGTCCCTGCCGGTCGTGTATGGGGAACGGGACCAAGCCCTCGGGAGAATGCTGGCGCAGTTGCTCACGAGCTCCGGAGATACGAGCATCCTTGCGTGGACCGGGAAATCCGGGAGCTTCAATAGCTGTCTCCCATCCGGTGTCGCCGTGTTCAACCAGCTGCCACCCCCACAGATCCCGCTCGCCATCGCAAGCACCGAGATGGAGAAACTCACCGCTGGGCTCCGTGCCTCTTCGCTTGATCTCGCCTCGGTCATGAAACTGTATGACCGACTCGATGACCTACCTGCGCCGCAGTTTGTGGGACAACGATTAAAGCTCCCTTGCCTCATTTTCAAGCTCGGGGCTGTCACAGCCACCCGGTGCACGTCGGGACGAGTGTTTCATACACAGAACGATGCACTCGGGATCGTGGAGATTAGCACAAAGGAAGATCTCTCTCGATTCAATCCTCTATACCTCGTTCACCCATGGATCGACTTTCTCCTCGACCGACAGCCTGTCGGAGGTGTAATCGAGATGATACCCGAGGAGACTGCCGACGATCACTCTTCTTTGTTAGGCGAAGTCCCTTCGATTCCTGGCCCTTCCAACACCCCCATGGCAGCCCCGAAAACACGAAAGCCTCGGCTCGCTTCCCGTTTTGTATTGCCGTTTGGTGGATGGAGTTCCAGACGCCCCAAAGACCCAGGCTCTCTCCTGCCCCCTTCGACCGTATCGGATGCAGACAAACAGACACGAGCTCTCCAAGTCCTTGCTCGACTACAACAACCATTCGGTGCGCTACTGCTCACAAAAAATTCTGACAGAGTTGCAGCGTACAAGAGGGTTGCCGCGGAGACGCTTGCCACAGTCCGGATAGAGGAGATCACGCCGGAAGTGCTGAACAAGTTGGTATCCAAGGTACGCGTGCTGGATGTACTCTAGCGGGGCTTATCGATTGCGGGACACCCATACGTCGCATTCGTTTTCCTTGACGGGCATTTTGACTTTGTGATCCTTGCTTTGATGGACAATTTCGAGACCTTGCTTACACCGTACCCGTGTTATCATCACGGTTTCCTTTTGTATCAGACCGTAATCCTCTTTACGAACTCCTATTGACGATACCAGTCTTTTCCTATGCCTCTCTCGTCGTTGAAGTTGACGCAAACCTACCAGCAGGGGTCAGCTAGCCTGTGAACAAACTGCCGAACTAGGACATTGCAGTGTCGGGCCGAGCTTCCGATGCTTCTCTGACAGTTCTTCTAGTCGGTCCTCATTTAAGCACGGACCGTCTTTGTCGCTTTTTCTCTCACTCTCTCCGTCCTCCTGGCCAACCTGCGATGATGTCCCTTTGGCTCCCCTAATACTTCTCGGTCCTCCAACTCTTTAAATCCTTTGCAGAGTTCCCCTCGTCATACACGCACCGCATCCCCGCCCGACTCCGGCCATTTTCGACTACCACTTCATTCCTACCATGACCGCGTCTTTGTGCAAAGTCAGAACGATCCGTAACCTCGATAATCGAGTCTCTCCCGTCCCCTGAGCCCTTTTAATCCTTGGGCAGTCAAGCAAACTTGAACGTCGTGCTGAACATTGTTACTCCCCCTTGGTGTTTAGACTTTCCGATCCTTATTACCCGACTGAAAATTTTGAGAGCAAACTCGCTCAGAGGTTCCGTGAAGGCGTTGACTCTAGCTCCTCCCGTTTCGCTCACCGCTTTCTCGAGCCCTCTTAAGACGCTCTTTACAAGCTGACGCCGACCGTGTACTGGACAGCCTAGCATGCACGTAGTGGAGCGGATGAAGAGGTGGCCAAGTTAGGGGACCGTGCTCGTGTCTTTTCTCAGCCTTGCCGCTGCTGTGACGTCCATGAGGAAACTGGCAGGGTCCATGGGAACCGGCAATGCTTGCCAGTACTTTTCTTTGCTCTATGCTGTCACCCCAGCATACTCCGCTCCGAGTCTACCTGCTCGCTATCCACGCCCGAATGCCCATGGTTGCATTTTTCTGCAGTTTCAGCCCCATCGTGAGCGTTGGAAGCGTATCAACGCAATGTTTCTCGACTGCGTCGTCTCCCAATATCAATACCCACCCTCTTATCTCCCTTCATCCTGCACGCTGCCTTAACGGTACATGACAAACCTGACCTTCAGTACAGCGCTCAACCCCAGTACCCGCGATGCTGTCCTTCAATGTGGCGTTGAGGTAGATCGCGTCAGACATCGATCTGCGTGTTGAGGGAACGTGGTCAGATTTGTGCGTTGGGTGTCACGACGAATGGTGAATCCCCGATGTTAAACTTAGGTGGCAAGCATCATCTTTCACCTTCATTTTTGTAGCAATGTGTTTGACTACGACCTTGACGTGGCCGCTTGCCAATGCAGCCATGGTGGGTTGATCTGCTTGCTCGGATGGCGCTGATTTTTCTAGCTCATGTTTATTGTCGGGTGATGGAGGTGGCTCTGTGGAGTATCGGCGCGTCGTCGTCATCCTTTGAGTTGCGCTGACTGTTTTTTCGACTGTATCGACACGTTTCGACGCGTCGTCGACCCCTCCACCTTGTGCTGCACGTGCCCGTGTACTGTCCTGAGCCCTCCAACGCCTGCTTCGCTCATGCCCTCATCTGGTCTGATCACTGCCAGTGCCACCGCCTGGGTCGACATGTGCGGGACCTTGTGCTACACCGGGTGGTTCGTCGGGCTTGCCTGGTAAGTCCTCGTCGTCATCGACTTCGCCCGTGGCCTCTGCACCTTCTCTCAATACCCTCAACTTGGTCGTCTCAGCTCACCTACGTCGTCGCGAATGCTCGTAGTGCCGCTTCGATCGTCGAGTCTGCATAATCTTAAGACACGCGCGTGACATTGTCATGCTCCTGCAGTTCGACGCTGTCGCTGTGCCATCCCGGGTCGTCCACTGAGTGAAGTTTGGGTGCGTCTCCACCCTCAGAGCTTGATTATCATGCTAGTACTGTCATTACATGATGTCCTGTGCTTTTGTAAACTGTCGTTACGCGATCTGTCATTCGTTTTTAGAGCTACAATCTTTTTTGCGTTGTCATTCACCAAATGTTCTCTCTCGCCACCATCTCGCAGTGGGCAGCCTGAGGCTGCCACTAAATTTATCGACATCGGCACTGACAGGGATGGTCCTCCCCCGAAGGATCGAGGGTTCAATGAGTCTGTCGGTGTGCTTAGGCACGCCTCTTGTCGCCACCGGCATCGTCCATCGACCCCGTTCGCACTGTCGTTGTCGTATATCGAACTCAGCAGCCAGAACCACCATTATGTTGCTCGAAACCTCTACCGACCTTCGACCCTCCGGAAGGGCCCGAAGATATTCTCTCATTCGAAGAGTGGGAGTCGAAACAATTCCACGTGGGCTCGCAAAGCGTCCCTGCAAAACGCAATGCAGAACCATCCAACAATGATACTCCAAGCAAAACAAATGTGCAGAATGCAGACGCCCCACCGCTGTTGTCTCCTGACACACCTGTCGTTTCCCACCTCCGACGATGCTCTCTCCGAGTCAATGCACTTCGAGTACCTACCATTGACAGGTTTAGCTATTCAAACCTGGGCTGTCTGCGCGAGTATACACGTCCCACAAGTCTGTGAAATCTGCTTGGCCAATCCTTTCTGCCAAACTTGAAGGACATGCTGTCGCCGTGTAGACGCCCGGTTCGTAGTGGTGGAACTCTGACGACATCCGGACCGACAGTGTGCAACTAGCCAATTTCGCGTTGTGGGGTGCTCGAGGATTCCTCCGTGAACGTCGCGAAGTCGTATACTGATACCAAGGAGGGGTAGACCGATGGGGGGACTTATCACGCAGAGAACGTCAGGGGCCCCAGGTGAGACTTGTTTTCAGTTAGGGAGTTGTTTTTGTC
>JBBPOB010000991.1:0-11547 GCA_038091275.1 Tylopilus subfusipes | reverse complement strand
ATAACATACAGTCCGCTCGCCGAGTGTCAAATGTCCTCCTGGCTGTGCTGGATCACAACCAGGAGTGGTTGCAAGGCCTACTTTGCTGATTCGTGTGAGTCTTCCTTGAATGCTTGAGTCAAGTTATCTCATGCCTCTTTGGCAGGTTTCATTCACGACCCACTCACGTCTTTGAATCTCAAATACCTATCTTTGTTCAATTTCATGTTTAGTCATGTCCACTGCCTAGTCATGTCCCCTGTAGATCGCATTGTACACAGTACATTATGCAGGATCCACTACGAATTTTCAGTCACTAGTATAACGTAAGATTATACATATATTGGCCTCTATGCAAAACATTCCAATGCCTCCAGGCAAGCATCCAGCAAACATGCGTGATTGTTGATAGGAGTAGCCTGTCGTAAACGTGCGGTGACAGCGTTCTGGATCGTGTCCCGTCTGCGAGGAGTTAGTACTTGAATAAAACATGTCGGCAACCGTACTCACTCGATGGGTCCATAAGCTACCCTCACATCACAACGTATTGATCGAATCAACATGGGCCATGACGAGAATAACGGGGTATCGAATATAAACGATATCAAAGCCTTGGCTTTGAGGCGTGGAAACATAATCACTGCAGTGGCGGAGAATCCAGCTGGCGTCTCTTCAAACGAGAGAGGGAACTTGATAGACACGAGTTTCAGTTGCGCTTGGACCTGCAAGCAAGACGACCAGTAGTCGCCCAGACGTTGGACGATCTGGCAACGACGGCGGTCAACATCATAGGGATTAATGTCCAATGAGATCCCACCTGACGAATGCTTTGGTCTCCGTGTTGAGTGACGAGCTGGTTTGCTGTTCGCAGCACCAATGCACTCAGGAGAGGGAAATTTTCTTTGTGCTTCGTCTTGGCATTCTTTTCCGTCCGATTGATTTGTATGTCTGCAACGACTGGATGGTACCTTATGCAAGGAATGGATACACAGTAACTTGACGCATAGGTAAGTTCGATTAAATCTGGATGAATCTTGGTTGGCTGCCACATGTGCAAGCTCTGGAGTGCCTCCAGTTCGTCTGTTCATTGATTGAATACTCTGCCGAGGGCGCTAGATGCAAGGGCATACCTTTGAGCTGAAATATCTCTGCGCGTGTGCTGGTTTTCTGCATGTGGATGCGTCGCTCGGCATCTCCTATGGATAATACAATCTCTTTCTTCTGTGATTCGACTTCATTAAGTTTTTCCTGGAGACGGTCAAGCTTCGCTTGAGCTTCCTTGACGTCGGCTTGGTATGTGTCCAGCTCCGCACTAAAGCGTTGTGAGACCACTACCGGAGGCCAAAACAACATAAATATGTACCTCTGTTCTGCAATGGTAGCTTTCAGCTCGTTCAAGTAGTTTTGGTCGCAGCGTTCGAGTTCTGCTACTTCAGCCTTCTCCTTCGTGAGCTCCGTCATGAGTTCATCATACTCTTGTTGTAGAGCGGGAACTACGTCTTGTGCCTGACGTATGATTCCCTCGAGGGTTTTGGCATCCTAGATAAAACATGAGGTCACTCTCGGAGAATGGCATAAGCCACTTACTGCCTCCAACTTCTTGAATCCTTCATCTGCCTTCTGGGACAACTGTTCGACCCATTGCATCTTCCAATCATACCACTCTGACTTGGCCTGCGCATGATTGTGCACCTTGATCAATTTGAGCTGGTGCAGTAACTCAGCCTGCCCGCTCGCATCGGCAGTGACGAACTCTTGGAACAGGGGAGGCGTCACTTTCTGCACTTCCTCTTCCGCCTCCCTATGTATCTCCTTGATTCGCTCGACCCAAGCTTGTAAATCTTTACTGACGTGACTGTAGAGTTCGAGTTGGGGAACGTTGACAGCCATCGCAACCACGTATTCCGCAAAGGGTATTTGTGCTTCGGTAGACCCCCTGCGTGAAGGACGCAGCACAGAGGGATGGACAATCGAACGGCGAGGTGCAGCAATGTCGTCCATGAATCGGATACCTGTCATCTCGAAGAATTGTTCAATGGATATCTGGGGTCCCTGGGCACCGTCTACACCGTCTTCTCCTACTTCACCTCTCCATTGTAAGTCATCGTTTTGGTCAGGTTGAGAATTTTGACCATCTGGTATAGGCGTCAAGCTCTTGTGACGAGGGGATGCACGTATGGGTATGTGGTCAAGTGAAGCGGAATGTTCAGAAGACTGTTCCTGTCCTTCCGCGGAAGCAACCTTTGTCGGTGAGGCCGACCTAGAATTGGCAGCGTCTTCCTTATTCCCAATTCCTGTGGAGTCCCCAACAAATCCAGCGCTCTTTCGTCCCAGTAAAGCAGCCGCTTTCTTGAGAGGCGAGATTCGACTAGGGCCCCCCGCATTTGTTGCCGACGTCGGATCAGGAATATAATTACCTAGGCTCTTGCGCTGAGCGAAGTAACCTGATGGCCGCCGAAAACCCAACGAAGCGCGGTTGCTGGGTCCTGCACCGTGTTGCCCCTCAGCATGAAAGGATACCATTTTGAGCGGCGACGTTTGGGACGGAGACAACGGAACCCGAACAGCACCAGTACCACGCCCTGGAGTGATTGACAGTCTCTGCGTGCCGGCAGGCCGCTTTGCTGGGCTTGACCGCGAACAATGATCAGCGTCAGAGGCATCGTTTGGTTTCTTGCGAGCAGAAGGGCGGGTAATGGGAGGAGCAAATGCCGCAGTGAACTTTCGTGGCGACTGAGGTGCTTTAGTGGGAGAAGACGAACGAGAACGAGCAGGGGATGCGGGAGTGCGATGTTTCGGTGTGAAAGTGAAGTTCAGCGGCTCCGAGATGGCTGTGGACTGCGTAAGGTTTCCGGATGGTACAGATTGCGCCTCTGGTGCCGTGGGTTGAGGAGCGCTGAAAACGGGAGACCTGTCCGACGATGATATCGGCTCCGCTGCAGAAGAGATCGAGTCATCGTGAGCAGATATTTGGGGATACGGGGCCTGAGAATCAACAGGAGTAGCAGTGGATGGAGGTGAATCAGGGATTGCTGGGTAAATTCCTTGCGAGTCAATAAGTGAAATGGAGACCGGTACCTCGGGCACCGCTTGGTTAATTGCTTCCCCCGACTGTTCTTGGCTGCTGGAAACCGAAGTTACGGTGGAATCTGCACTTGGTCCAAGGCTGGCACGCCTCATGAGTTGGGTGACGTTAACAGTCCGATTCCCATCTTCGTCAGTACCGACGCCCTCATCTATGGAGCTATCTTCGGTGCTTGTGAAGCTGTCCTCCCCTCTTTCTTCACCAGCAGCCTCACCAAGGCCAAGGGAAGCTCGAGCAGCCTGCAGCCTTGAGACTGCGTCAGTCAATTCCATTTCTTGTACATCGTCACCGTCGTCCCCCCCGTCATCATCCGACGACGGGATATAAGGTGTATTTCCCGAGTGTGTGGCGGAGCGGAGAGCCAACCACGCCTCGCTCGGTGGCTCGGGCGGACGGATGAGGGGAACAGTAAACTCCATTGGTTGAGACACATCACCTTCCGAGGTGAAAGATTGTGACTGCGCAGACCCCTCTTCAACGTAAGATGTCTCCTGATCATTGTGAACGTGGGGAGATGATTCGGGTATGGAAAGATTTGAGAGTGGCTGCCGAGACACACCCAAAGATAGTGACCGTTTCCTGACAAAATTTCGGGGGACAACTTCTGTCACGTCCATGTCGTCTCCGTGAGAGGGACCATCCATTTCGTTGAACTCGTCATCCATGGAGACCTCACCAACTCCGGCTCTGAAGAACGCAGACGGGGAAAATGCCGCATCATCGGAGTCCATGTCCATCGACTCCTCTCCGCCACCCTCGGTGAATGCAATTGAGTGGCGAGCAGAGCTACGGCGCCGAGACCTCTGTGCGCCAGGATATACATTCTCGTCGTTTGTAGCCCGGGGAGTGTCAGGCTCTGGCTCGGCGGCAGGCGATGATTGGGGAGAAGCCGTGCTGTTTGTGTTGTGATCGGGCACCTCGAAGAGGCGTACGTGAGCATGGTTGGCAAAGCTGACGCGCCTGCCGAGGGATTTGTGAGTGGGATTGTCTTCACAGTAGTCGCGAGTCATGTCCATGGACTGGGTTGCATCGTCGCCGTCGTCATGAGCATTGACTGCTGGCTTGAGAATGCTCTTTCTGGGAGCCTAGGACAAGTTAGGTCGCGACAGGAGCACCACGAGACGAACGGACCAGTGAGCGACGGGCTCTGGCTGCTGGGCTGAGGTGACCACCTGGAGCAACGGAATGAGCGCGACGCCTGCGCCCGGGGTGAGCCTGGCTCCTGTTGGCGACGGCGAACGAGTTCCGCCGCGAAGGCGAGTTGCGTTTGATCGTCATTAATGGAGAGTCTCTCCGAGTCTGATCACCAAAGTAACAAAGATCACGTGATATTCTACGACGCGTCTCGTCACATGACCTAATCCATCAGCTCGCTCGTCCCATTCGTCGGACCGTCTTCCTCAACGACCTGCGGTGTTCCATCGCCCCAACCACTTCCTCCACCTCGTCTTCTGTCACTATGTTCTTCTTCCCTAGTTGCCTAGATAGTGATTGAGAACGCCGTTTCCAAACGACTCCTTCGACATGCGCACCTCTTCTTTTTCTTCACCGTGTCCACTTCTCCCCTGCCAGGCACGTACTCAACACCTGGGCCACCTGCTTCCACGACTGCCTCACGGAGCTTTCTGTTTGGCAGAATAACGACCGCATCGTCCGCCTCAGCCAAGGCATCTCCCCCTAGGGTAAGACTCTTTATCTCGCGCTCGAGCTTGGATACCGATCTTGTCGACCTTTTGCCCGCGCTCTTTTTCGAAACTTTGTCGTTGGTTGCTCTCTTGTGGTGCTTGGTGTTCTTAGAAGCTGTCGGAGGAATGTAGTCGTCTGAAGCATCGTCGTCGCTCGACACTTCCTCGGCCGCATCTTCGTCCGTATCCTGGGGGATTGCATCATCTGCATGGTCGTTCGTCTTCCCAGAACGCGAGGCATCTGTCTCTGTTTTCACGTCATGACGTTCCGTAGTTTCACTTGTGATAGGATTCCCCTTCCCCTGGAGCGGAGAGGAAGGCATCTCCGACTCGGCATCCGTTTCATATTCCTGGCCAGAGTCCCCAAGTTCAGACTAAATCAGTTTAGTTTAAGAATCCTACAAGATGCGAACAACGCACATCTCCAACGATATCTTCAATCTCGCTCTCCGAATTTGACAGCACCACCGGCTTCTTTGCGGCCCCAAGCAAGCCAGCTTGATGCAGCATGTCAATCTTTGCATCCATTTTTCGCTCGTTGCGTTCAACCTGCCTTGCTCCATCAGTAGAACATATACGCTGAATATTGTATTGGCGAACCTCGCTCATGAGCCTTTGCGCGTAGGTTCTCTCGACAGCGCGCATCCTCTCTTCCATCTCTCTCATGACTTCTTCTCGAGTCTCCGCCTCAACTAAGGCGCACCGTATTTCTGCTTCATAAAGCTGAAAAAGGGACATCACGGATTAGTTCCGACTAGATTCAATGCCACATGCATACCCTCAGACGTAGATCCTCAATCTCATCGAATAAGGCATCCACCAACGGATTGATGGGTTCGTCATCACTATCTTCTTCCTGATCGTCGTTTACCTCTTCGTCCTCTGGATTGGACATCATGTAACCGCTAGAAAGCTCCGACAATAATCCTGACCTTCAAGTACCTCTAGATGCGCCTCACTGAGCTTCTTTCCCGGCCCAAGGCTCGTTATTGTCACCTTTCGTGTAATTGCACGTGGTAGTCCGGATGGCCCTGCTTTAGCAGTTGCACTGGGTTTGGTCGGACTGGCATGCACGCGAGGTACGGGGGCGTTGTTCACTACCGTTGATATCTCTCTTGCTAACGCAGAAAACTTCATGACATGCGAGTTCTCGTCAAACCCCGTGTCGTATGGATTAACGTTCACGATCATAACCTAAATAGGTCAGCAGAGATTGATCGACTCAACTGGATCGGGAGACGTACCACTCTGCCATCACCAGCAAAGTAATCCATAAGAATTTCAGTCAACTTGCTGTGCCGGAAGGGTACCACAGCCAATGCCCTTTTTACATCCCTCGTGTCGCTCTGGCCTGGGTTGGCAAGGCTCTGAGCCAAGCGTTTTTGATTGGACCTCATAACCTGCATGAATGGTCAAATTGAGGTCTGTTCGAGACAACATCTACTTACCTCCATGCATTGCCCCAGGACCATGAGGGACTTGTTGATGTTGCCCGCCTCCTTAAGTCGATCACCAGTTGTGTGAGTATGCTTTGTTCGTTCCGACCCAGCCAGATCAACAAGGGTGAGTCGCGATATTTGCACTGAGCTTGGGTCCTAGCACTAGTTGAGTGGAAACTAGCCATATGAAGGAGACAGAGGCCTACATCTCGGTCGCCACGGTGATTTCTAAGAATCTTTACGGTGATCATGCTGTGACTTCGGCTGCTCTGACTATTGGCAAGCGTTCCGAATACACGCCTATGTAGCTGCCCAAGTTTCACGAGAGACTTTGCTTGTGCGGCGCTGGTAACACGGAACTGTTTGAGTCCCGAAATATACCTTCCTGCGTTTCCAGCTCCATTGTCATCCGTCGCGTCGTATGCGGGACAAGGTTTCACTGCAAGTGCCTTTCGGGTCACGATAACCGGATTTGCGCCCTGCCCTGGGACGTTCGGCACGCTATGTAAACCCCCTGCCATTCCATTGTCTTGATCATCATTGACTGACGCAAGGAGGTCGTAGACTTTCTCGTTGTATACTTCGACGTAAGAAATCCAGACGGAGTATTCGTAGTTGCGATCGAGTTTGATTACTGTCGCGTCAGCATGGACGTTGGAGTTGTTTGAAGATGCCATATGCTCAGCCAAAACTTCAGCTAGGGCTGGCTCACTTGGAACACTGATTTCAACAGGAGGAGGGGTGAAATCTGACGGATCAGCCTCTCCTACCCCGTAGAGTCGGGCAGGACGATACTGTGGCTTTTTTCGTTAGCGATGTATGCCTGGTCACTCCGACGTACTCACCCGTCCGTCACTTTGTAGACCTTCGATGCTGTTAAATATGACGTCTAGTGTCTTTGGTAGAATTCCACCGGAACCAGGCTCATTGCCACCTTGGATGGTGTAGGTTTTACCAGAGTTTGTGACCCCGTACGCGAAGATAAGACCATTCTGCCCATCCAGTAGGTCCTGAACAACGGGGAGCGTCGTTTTCGCGAAGAAGTCGGATTGCCGAGTGGATGGAAGGAAGACGTGAGAGAATTTGTAAATCGAGGAAGGAGGCGTCGTTGATGCTCGATAATACATCCCAATTGCTCCACGGCTGTCGCTGGATGGATCGGTCATTCTTACTGCGGTGTCCGATAATGGATCCAGGTATGGCATGGCGGCCGACTCGTCGTCACCCAGACGAGGCCTTATGCGAAGATACGCCTTTCCCAAGGTGAGACGTTGTCACACGGAGGACTTTCTGCACGTACCATGATCGGTTCTTGTTCTGCTATCGCCGACCTTGTGACCGGTGTTTTTCCGGCTCTCTTGAGTGCGGCAGGCTTTGCATCAGGCGAGTTGTCTCTGTTTGTCAAAGGCTTTCTGGAGACCGCTGTCTTTGTGGCCGTGGTCGATCGAGTCGAAGTCTTTGCCTTGATCGCCTTGATGGCGGGGGGTGGACTCGGCGGCGGGGCAGGTGGTGTCTTTGTTCGCGATGAACCGCGGGTCGCAGGTGCGGATGGCTTTGCACGGCCAGCCATGGAGACAAGTTGGTCGCGATCAGAGTTGGAGTCGGACACGCGTTTGCGACGCGTCGTGCCACGTGATCTATCGATCTTATCTTGCTCCACTACCCTTACGATGCTCCCAACACCAGATCTATCACATCTCTCCAAAGACGACAAGCTCCATGTATATGACCCAGCTGGCCAGCTTCACTTATAGTTCGCTTTGGTCAGGACTGACATGTCTACAGAGGACACGTTCCTGCTCCTAGATGGCCTTGAAAAGGACGTAGAACAACTCAAGACCCAAAAACCATTGATATGCCTTGAAATAGGGTAAACACATCCGCATCGGCAGTCCGATTCTCTGCTCTGAAGAACTAAGCTAGCTCTGGGTCCGGCTGTGTGTCTGCGTTCCTGGGCACACTTCTGGGACCAACAAATGCCCGTCAGTATTCTCGACTACACGCCACGTCGATGACCGATGACCGTACCAGTTTACCTCTGTACTGACATCAACCAACGCGCTTCTGTCTGCACTTTTGCTACTGGAAAACAGAACAAGGTAGCTGCTCACAATCACCGACTTCACTCAAGTTCAAGGCGGTGTAGGTCCCCCTCAACCCAATTACATGTGATCTCGCCAAACCATTGTTGACGCGACTGCGACATCGTGTCGACGTCATATTGTTTAACCCCCCGTACGTTCCTACAGATCACGAAGAGTCTTTCCACGCGCAGGGTGCCGCTAGCGTCGCTGGCTCCTGGGCAGGGGGACGAGACGGCATGGAAGTAACAAATCGTTTTCTTGACGACGTTGGGGTATGTTGTGCTCTCGAGTCCTGTGTAACAATCCACCTACAGTAGGGATAGGACTTACTGTCAGACTGCGGCAAGTTCTATCTCGTAGCACTAGCTCAGAACAATATCCCAGAGATTTGTGAAAGGATGCGGAAAAGGTACAGGATGAATAATCGGGTAATACTGTGCTGTTTGTCAACGCGTGGTCTCGCTGACATATTCTAGATTGCACTACAAAGACGAGCCGGAAGAGAGCATTTATTCATCATATGCTTTTCTCGCAGCTGAGCTATATAATGAGGAAGATAAGTACCATACAAGACAGTACTACATCCCCGTCCGTGGCAAAATATCAAAGCAGATGGAGAAAGAAATTAAAGATTCGGTGGATCAACATAGATTATATGAGCGCGCCAACCGCAGGATGAACGTCAAAAACATAAAACTCAAGGGCCACTCAGCCGTCATCAGGTCTGCGGCCCTTAATGCTAAACCTGGACGGCGACGCAAGGTGGCGTTCAGGGTTAGCCTCGTGATGATTAGGATTGGTGTCTCCGTCGAACTCAAGCCGTAGACGAAGCTGACCGGCTTCGCGCAACTCAAGAGACACGTCGGTTGCGATGGTTCGACCAGGAGAGATATGTTTCCAAATCTGAAGCGGAACTATCAGAATCCGAGAACATTGACAGGGTTTGAAGATGGCACGAACATCAACTTCTCCTTCCGCAATCAGCTTATCCTTGCCAAGTGTCTTGTGATCATAGATCCACACATGCATTCTCGGGGTACGCGCACTGGCGGCAAAAATAAAGGACTCGTTCCTGCCACTATTCAGCACCCAAAACATTGACTCTTCTAATTGCCACTTACCACTCTGGTGCTGAAGTCTTAGTACCATGCTTGGTCTTGAATTCTCTATCGCCGACACGCAACGTGACATACGGTCTCATGTCGCCCCCGGGAAGATCCTTCGCACTGAACACTACCACGCGCAACGATCCGGGCTCAGAGGGAGGACCCCCTGTACCAGGAGGGCCAGATTCCGTTGATGGGAAGACAGCAGACTCGCGGGCTGAATCCGAAGTCGGCTCAGGGTGTTCACGGAGGGGCTCTATAGGTGGGACGAGATGTTCAGACGACTTGTCATTGTGATGGAAAGGGTCCTTCTTAAAGATACCCCCGACGCCGTGAATGACGCCTTTGCCTGCCCCCATGGGCAACGCACCAAGTTGGGTCATCGCGCGGCTAGCGGCGGAGAAAGTGGATGTGGTCTTGCGCGCCTTGGCGATGATCTCAGGCGCAAACGTCATCCGGATGTATACCTGTCCCTTTTCGCCGTGCTTCTCCGTTGACAGGTTGACGACACGCTCGACAGATTCGAAAGGCTCCAGATCATCCAGGGCAATCCTGCCAATTCCTAGGCTCTTTGATTGTTCAATTTGGTTCCAGTCGAATACCTCCACTGAGAAGTCTGCAGCAACCCGAGACGGCTGGGAGAAGTTGGACAATGTGGGATCGAAGAGAGTTGCCAACTTACCACATTGACGATAAAGGTTTCCGACCAATCGGGGTGCAGAGTCTTCTTCTTTGTCTGTGACTTGAATACCTTTTGCCTGTTGAGGGTGAATACTGCGTACGGGTCGGATTTACCTTGTACGATGTGTCATCGGCGAGGAACGACATGCAAGGCAACGTCATACCTCCTCTATCAGCGGCCATGAGATCTCTGCCTTCGATCACGTCAACACGCAGAACACCTTGATCTGGATACATCGTAAGGGCCAGCCAGCGGCGACATGGAGTAGCGTACTGTTAATGCTCTCCCTTGGCTCCAACTTGACAGGGACGGGAACATAGCGCGCTTCAATCTCGATGGTAGAAAAATTGCTCTCATCTTGCACATCGGTCAGAATAAATGATTCACGGCGGCCCTGGGCGTAAACAGGGTTTAAACGAGTTGACATCTACGACATCCCACTCACCAGCGTTGATTTCAAGAACGACTTCGCTTCACCTTTCCATTCAGCAATGATGTCATCTCTATCACCTTCGGTATTTTCATTCAGCCGCAACCAGACACGTCCAAAGTCGAGTTCTTTGATAAAACCCTCCCCCACATGTTGCCACTGTGCATGCGTACTCCGAGCCTTGACCGTACTGAAAGCTGGCCAATATCCATCATCTAGGAGAACCTCCAAGCGGGCTTTTTTCTGGAGTTTGCCTGACAGGACATTGAAGATGATGATACCGGACTCTAGACATACAGTGAGCCTCGCAAAGGTTAAACGTAGAGTCGACATACGGTGCTTCAAAAGTTGTTCGTTGTCAAGCTCTAACCCAGAAGGTTGCACCTCGCCTTCCTCTTCCGGAGCTTCCTGGGGTTCCGGCTCCATATCAGATGGCTTCGGTGCATGGTTGCCCAGCTCCGTCATGGGGCGATCAACCGTGGGGTCCTGCGTTAACACCAAAGACGAGGAGGACACAGCAGTAACGTCAGTAGCAACATCACCACCCGCTATGCCATACATTGCTTTCGCGGCCTTTTGGATCTCGTTCTCTCCTGCATCAAACTCGACACACTTGAGAGCCAAAGCAGGAATAAATTCAGCGACAAAGTGAAGATGACCCTTGGTTGCGTTTTCACCGTCAAGTTGAATGGGTTGAACAAGTTCCTTCCTCCCAGTGGACTCATGACGGAACTGGGGATCGGTCGATGACCCCCGGACGAGGTCACTGACAAGAATCTCAACGGAACCGAGGGAACGATCCTACATAGCGATCGTTAATGTGAGCAGGAACGAAGAGCCGCCCTTACCTTTGTCAGGTGCTGATAATCCATCACTTCTATGAACATGGACTGCAAAATATTCAGGTTGAGCTTCAGAGAGTCAAGACTACTAACCTCTTTCGGGGAATGCACTGCACAATCTGGTCAGAACGGGATTGAAACTGAGACCATGAAGATATAGGCATACCAGGTATGTAGATAATTTGATCCCACACAGGATTCAAGTCTGTAGCATG
>JBBPOB010000990.1:0-11557 GCA_038091275.1 Tylopilus subfusipes | reverse complement strand
CAGTCACACCCATCCTTAACATACTAGAAAACTGTCAAATTAGTGTTGTAGATTTCATTATAGCGCTACTCACCAATCCAGAGTATGAGAACCAGCCAATAGTTCTTAGTCTTCTCATGAACACTACAACAATCTTCAATGCATTCATGTGACATTCTGCAACTCATGACATGATAAAAGAACAATGCTTTACAGTTGCTGAAGACACATACGTTCAAGAGCTCCAGGATCTTGTGTCCAAAGATAGTAGCTCTCACTTTGGAGCCACTAACACCACGGTTCAGCAGCTCAAGGTGTTACAATTGACCTCCTCTTTTCTTCTGTCGTACTTATATCTGTCTCATACACTGTCCGCACCCTCATCTGGGGAATATACTCTTACAGGATCGACCACTTCCTTCTTATCTTTGGTCCATCCACTATTAACTTCATTGAACTGTAGTTAACCCCAAGCTGTTCTTCTTTGGACTTTGCCTTTACTTGGAAGGGGGTATAACTCTTACTTGATTAGTACACATATGTTCACATCAGACTTCATCTCCTCTAGTCAGCTCTCTTGCACTGACTACGTGATCCTGATTACTCATCATCTGATTGTTCTCCAATGTTCTTTCTTGTTCTTCACTTATGTGTCGCTTTGCTAAACACTATATAAGCATCGTTGTATACTTTGTACTTTTCTCATACTTGATCTTTGCAATCTATGCTCAGTCTCATATCCTAGTCCACCCAACTAGAATCCTCGACCCTCGACCTAGATCTAGCTGGTCCACTCAACCAGAACCCTTGTCCTTGTTGGTCTGCTTGACCAGAAACCCTTTGACCCAGCTGGTTCATTTGACCAGAACTCATAACCCAGTAATCCAGTACACTTGTTCTTGAGGATGTAGCATCTCTTTGTGAGTACCTCCCTCAAGACAAGAAGACAACCTTCAAGTGTTCATCCATCAATGAATGACTAGTGTAACACAAGGAGTTCTGCATTGACAATATGGCCTGCACAATGGAAAGCACCAAGGATGTGGTGCCTGTTCGAATGTCTACTCCAGAAGAAGCATCGCCAACTGGCGGGGTTGAAGGAGTCTGGAAGTATGGAAAATGTCCATCAGGATAGTGAGGAGTTGTTTACAGATAACACCAATACCTTTTGGAACAAGGTTGAGGAAATTGATCTTGAAGGGGTGATTGATCAAATTACAGGAGAGGGCAACCAGCCATCATTGGTTGGGGAGAAGTGCATGAGACAACAGTCTGCAATTAGAGCAATGGTCAGTCATGCTATGGATCTGCACACATCACTGGTTCCTAAAACCTACCAGAAAAAGACAGTTGTCTGCAACATCCTAATATAAGACATCAATCAAAAGTCCAACACATTACAGAGCATCATCGGATTCTTCTTGCAATTAGTGCATGCACTGCACAACCTAATCAACATGCTTGCTGAAGAGATTGTTAGTGGGGTGGTCTTGACCTGGCTAAGCCAAAAGTCAAGCAAAGGGAAGGTGGGTGCGAGTGTAGACTTGACCCAAGGGGTTCAAGAAAGATTGGAAAAGGGGGGAATGGGCAACTAGACATAACCTAGCGCTAACACAAGCAATCTGGTGTAGAAATAATAAGTGGGGTGGTGCCGACCCTAGAGAGGTCAAGCAAAGAGAAAAAAAAGGGTGGGTGCGAGTTTAGACTTGACCCAAGGGGTTCAGAGACGGTTGAAAAGATGAGAAGGGGTAGTGAAGACTTATCCTAACGCTAAATACAAAGGTCCGGTAGAATCTGGACGAAGAATAAAGTGGATACTATATAGCAATATGAATCCGGACGAAGGCCGGGTCCGAACACGGTTGGACAGTGACGAACAAGTAAGGATGACAGCGAAAGAGACTGCGGAACGATGAAAGGACCAAGGCAGATGAGCACAAGATAATGATTCACCAGAAAAGTACAAGACTTTATAGTCTGGGCATTTCCCAGGACTTAGTACAAAGTGTGGATCTCTTTGATGCCACAAGCTCACCACAGAATGACGCCACAAGATCTAGCGAGAAACTCTATTGTAATGCCAACAACAATGGCAGATTAATGCATTACAAACAAAAAGAAGCAAATCTGGGTGGACGAGATGGTACCAACAGAGAAGAGAGGAGTCTGGACATTCTGGACACCTGCAGATTGTTTCAGGACAAAAGGGAACAACTGGATATGTATGGATAAGACTGGATTACACCTGGAAAGGCACGGGACACGAAGGGATGCTTGGGGTACGCTTGAGAACGACTTGAAGACAACTGGAAAGTGGGGAAAGGCTGTCCTTTACATGTAGAGAGCTGTAGACTCCTACATCCAAGGGGGTCTTTGATGCTGACTGTCCCCAGTCAGTCATGTGACGTGGTTGAGAGCTGACCTTGAAACCGGCAAGTGCACTTTGAAACACTAAGTCCACAGTTCCATCCCCTTTCCCTCCACCGCTTCTTATTTCCATTCCACCACCATGTCCTCTGTCGCTGATATCCTCTCATTCACTGTTCCTCCTTTTGAGGACACTCCGGAGGCCCAAGTCGTGAAGGTGCTGAAAATGGCCAACAACCTCATTTATGACGTGGTGCAGACAATACTGGATGACAAGGAGACGCTGGCTGAAGAGCAAGAGATGTGGTTGAAAGAGTGGGCAACAGCGCTGGTACATGGTCAATCATTGTGGATAAGCAGTGAGGCTAATGGATGCCACAGGAAGGTCTCAGCATCATCTTGCACAAGGTGTGCGAACACGGTGCAGAAACACTCGTTGAGAATCGCATGGTGTTGCAAATGCAAGAAGTTGAAGGTCTGGCAACAAGGTGGAAAGTGGAAGCAGCAGTGCATAGGGAAGAAGAAGAATGGTGTTCGTGCCAGACCATGTCCGGCAGCTTCGAGTTGACCGGACTACTCGGCCCATTGAACGAACCGGTGGTGGAAGGCACTACCAGCAAGGCGCAAGTGTTAGGGTCCAGGTCGATGCCCATGATGTCAGATTCGGGGAAGAGGAAGAGAGGGACGTGGAGCTGGATGTCCGTGAAATGCAAGGTATGTCGCCTGTCTGCTGCCATTGTGATTACTGACTCATCCGTCCTTAGCCTGCTCCTCCTCCCGTCACAGAGGACGATGCCAATAACAACGACGAAGTTCAGATCGTCAGCATCGCTAAGGCCAACCCGCAAGAGGAGGAAGGCCAAATCGTGCATGACCTGCCGTGCGACCAGTGTGAGAAGGTGAAGCGATGATGCTTCAAAGTCCCTGAGTGGACATGCATCCCATGCGGCAAACTCAAGAGCAAGTGCAGCAAGTTGCGGGGACGAGGTGGCAAAGGTGGAGAAATGAAGGCGACAGTCCCGGAAGCCAAAGAAAAGGCCCCAGGTATGTAATGGAGTGCTCGCGATTGCCTCAGACTGACCAGACTACTTAGAGCGTCCTTTGATTCATCTACCAGCCCGCAAGGTGGTGGTTTCGGAAGAACCAGCAGTGCCAAGTCCCCCACTGTTCTTCAAGGAGCTCTCTTCTCCAGTTGACGACGACGACGATACTCCCAAGAGAAGGCCAAAGATGACCAGGCCGTCTGGTCCCTTGCCAATGCAGATCACTGACATGAAGCATGCAATCGTGGTGCTCGAAGGCAAAATACTCTCCGCGCACGCCAGCCTTAAGGAACTTGAAGCACGTGCTTCGGCCACTGAAGCTTTCATGATGACGCAGCAGGAGGAGTTGGAAAGGGTTAAAGTGGTGCTCAATTCTCTGTGAGGGTGGTCTGGTCTTGTAGGTAGTCATTCTTGATGTGTACATTTCGCAATCCCATCATGTCCGTGTCCATATCCAGTGTGATCCCTAAGTAAGAAAAATAGAAGAATCAATCAGAATTCTCAAGGAAAACTTATAAAAAGGACAAAGGACATAGGACGACACCAGATATGAGTTTCCACTTGGTTTTTCTTCTTCATTCATTTTTCGTGTCTATTCCTACCTCGGATCCCAAGACTTCAATTCCAGATTGAACCGGATTTGCAAGAAACCAAAAATAGATAAATGTGTGGTGTGACTCATCGCGTGTTCAAAGATAATCATCTAAATAGTGAGTCCATTGAGACATACAGAAGGAGCCGGTACTTTTTGTTTTATCTTTTTCTGTTTTTCTGTTTTTATTGGTTTTGTCTATGTGTTGTTCGAAGAGAGGAAAGAAGGGAGAGATATTTATGTCTATCGTATGAGCATCTGTTGTTTTTCTTTTTAGTGACAGTTTCGTGTGATATAGAGACTTCAGACGAAAACTGGGATAGAAATAGAGGTCGCCGGTCTAAGCCCGGGATGAAAAGGATATGTAGTGGATTGTTTGAATGAAAGAAATGGCTTTGTTTTGATAGAGGATAGCTAGTCGTCAGAGACTGCTACCTCATTTTCCTCGTAGTCCGGCGAAGGACCACCATTGGACGAGATATCATGGCTTCGTCTTCCGGTTTAACTCCTTCTCGATCCGGGAATTCTGGACTAAGACGAGATTGCCAGTGTTAAAGTTGCTGTCTCGAATCCGGTTCTTGAATTGTGCCTCGAAGTGCTTCAGTGACACAAACTGGGATAAGAGAACTCGTTCTTGGATGGTATCGATATTCTCCCGACACTTCTGGAGTTGGCATGCTTGCCAAGCAATCAGAGAGGGACTAGACAAAGGTTCAGCATTTGGAGCAGGAATGAGGAACGTAGCCTCTGTGAGATCGAAAGGGAATAAAGGCTCCACGCCGTGTACCATGAAGTATGGTGATAGTCTGGTTGACTTGAGGATGGTGACATGCTCTGCCCAAAACACGGAATGAGCAGTCGAAGGCCAGCGAACTTCCCCTCCCAGGGTACTTTTGACGATGGCCTCCTGGACATCGTAATAACGCTGTTTGACCACGCCGTTCGCCTGAGAGTTGTATGGGGAGATCTGGATGTGGCAGATGCCATACTGGTTGGCCAACAGATCTAGAGCCTGGACGTAAGTGGAACCGTTGTCAGTAACTAATTCGGAGATGGCTCCCCATTGACAGAGGATGTCTTCGAAAATGAACGAGGCAATGGCTGTAGCATTCTTGGATTGCAACATCTGCCATTCCAGATACACCATGAGAGCGCACCGAGCCTGGACAATGAAACAGTATCCACTGGATCATGGCATTACCATCGTATCAATGTGTACCTTGTGAAACAATCCACCCACCACCGGAACGGTGGGCAGAATGTGGAGCTTGTGTGTTTGCCGGATCTGGCACTCGTGACAGGTTCTGATATACCATTTGATGTCATCTATCAACACGGGCCACCAGAATCGAAGGAGCAAGCACGTCCAGACTGAAAAGACACCTTTGTGTCCAAGGCTATTATGAGCCTTCCGGATCAGTCCGTAACGACGCTCGACTGGGACAATGAGCTGGTGATGGCCATGCAGTTCTCGATGATATAGAGAGCTGTTTAAGACGAAGAAGCATGTGGCAGAATTGACGAACGAGGTGTAGTCAGAATCTGAAAGGTTAGGGGGACAAATGTGAGATGTGAGGAAGTCACGGATTAGGTTGATCCAGGCCTCCTTTGCGAGGGCCTTTTGGGAGCACAGAAGCTCTGGGTCTTTTGGAGACTCATCCAGATTGGTAGTCATGAAGACTGTCAGGGGATGTGGCTGATGCAAAATCAGAGAGGAACATCTATAGGGGTGAGTAGTGCGACTGGGTAGAGGTAGACGGTCATTCAATAAGAAAATAGAAAAAGAGTAGGCATTGTCCAGCCAGTCCTCGAAATCGTCATCCTCAGGTGGATCATCATTGGATGGTGGACGGTGAGACAATCTGTCCGCTCCAGTGTGATGGGTTGCAGGAATATGTATGAGATGAAAGTTAAAAAGGAGAATGCCCATGATCCACCTGTTGATGGTTGCGTTGGGCTGGAGGTCTGGGTTGTTGATCATGCCCTTGACGTACTTTGCATCCATTTCAACTGTAAAATTAGCAACCCCAAAGATGAATATCCAGACTGCTCACAAGGTGCGGAACAATCCATACAGCTCGAGTTTGGCCTAAGAGTATCTACTCTCGACCTCCATAAGACTGATCAAGCCAAAGTGGTTTGGATACCGCTTTCCATTGTCTCCTTCCTGTGATAAAATGAATCTGACTGTGATTATTGAAGTATCAACAGCCAGGATCACCTTGCGCCCAGATTCATAATCCAGATGGCAAAGCACAGGGGAGTGACAAATTGCGTCCTTTAGATGCTGCATCGCGAGTTGCTGAGGTTCCCCCCAATCAAAGGGAACCCCTTTGCGGGTGAGATCAACCAATGGACGAGTGATCAAGGCAAAATTACGGATGAAGATTCAAAGGATACCACACACACCTAAGAATCCACGTACTTGGGTGAGGTTCTGGCATTCTGGCCAATCACGGATTTTTTGGACTTTGTTCTCGTGTGGGATCCGACCCTCGAAGGTACATTTGTGATCAACAATAGTTGCATCCGGTGCTGCAAGGACAAATTTCTTGGCAGAAACCATTACACCGACATTCTGTAAGTGTTGAAGGATGCGGTGGATGACAAGGAGGTGTTCCCAGATAAAACAACGGATTCCGGAGTTCTCCGGAATGGTCTCATAGGAGCCATCCAGATTCTGGTAGCGGGTGATGACAGACTTGACCAGGAGGTCATCTAAGAAAGGGTAGGTATGATGGGGAATCTTGTCCTGTAGGATGAACAATATGTCAGCCTGGTAAATCTGTACTGCATTCGTGTATCCCATAGGGACAGTGGTGAGATGGTGAGGGCCCATGGGACTATTGAAGGTGGTGAGGTCCCTTGAATCCAGATGGAGTGGACACTGGTCATATCTGGTGAAAAGGTCCATCATTCCATATACAGCATATCTGGCAAAGGATTCCGTGAAGTGCTCCACAAAGGGAGGGGTAGACAAGTCACGGATTGTAACTGTGTTGAGAGGTTGGAGGTCATGTATGAGGCGAAGGGATTTGCCGTCCTGCTTGAGAACACAGAACCAGCGAGATTGGTATGCTGCGGTGGAGGGCTCATAGACTCCGGATGCAATCCTATCTTTGATGATCTAAATGGTGTCAGCCCACATCATAGGAGGAATGGGGATATTCTGTAACACCCAAGGTGTATGGGGTATGGTTGGAATCTTGATGGGCAGGAAATATCTTTCATTAAGATGACCTTGCTTGGTCGCAACCCAAGCAAAAGCCATTTCATGTTTGTGGATGAGCCAACGAACAAGCTTGACTTCTTTGGACCAGAGCCAGTTTGCAGGGTCGAGATCTAATTTGTCAGCACAGTCCTGGGTAAAGTGAGCCCCTGGAATGAAGTCTGGAGGGTGTGAAGGTAAGGGTTTTAGTCCAGTGAGCGGATTGTCTGAAAGAGTCCGGGTAATCCGGAATTCTTTGTCCAAGGGAGCAATTACTGGATGAACTTTCTTGGCGACCAGCTTGTAGGCCAGCGCATGTGAAGCCATATCATAAGAATAAACAGAGGAAAGTGCAGAGATAGCGTCTGGATTGAGGACCAACTGAGTAGAAGAGATATATGAATAGTTCAAGGAAGGTGGAATAGGTCCGATAGAAAGCGGCGGGAGATGCAGGTAGGAAGATGACACAAACAAGGAAGAAGTAAAGGGATTGCGAAGGGAAGACAGATAGAAAGTAGATGAGACAGATGAGTTACCGGATTCTCCCCAGCCAGTAGGCGGATCATCGAATTCTAAAACCCATCTCCACCACAGATTGGTGGCTGTTGCATTGTCTCCCCTCGCAACAGTGGGGGCAGCCTTCAGACCACGGGCGAGTTGGCAACGTAAACTGCTTCCCTGAATTGGGGTCGCAGAGAGTGATTGTCTGCAAACCATCAGGGAAATCTTCAGTAGTCGTGGACATAAGGCAATGGAAAGGTCAACCCAGTAACAGGTTGAAGTTAGCATGGGCCAGGATCTGGACCTGGACCATGACTTCTCCTGCACCAAAGTCGAGTGCGAGATTCTCGAGCATGTCAATGGTGGTATTAATGTTGGTGTTGGCTGAGGACATCTTCATGATGTGGTCCGAGTGGATCAGCAACCTGATTGCCTCCCATACACGTTTGGGCATGGCAATGATCTCAGATCCGGAATCCAAGACTCCTAGGATGGTGCGTTCAGAACTGCCAATTCTGGCCCTGACTAATTGGAGTGGCAGGCTATAATGAGTGACGATAAGCCCATCGTTGTTGCAGAGTATTTGGTCGCCGTAGTCGCGCGTGACAGCAGATGGGTCACGACCGGTGAGTTCGTTAACCTGTACTGTGTTAGTGGATGCAGTAGTGACTTGTTTCACCGTGGTAAGGTCCCAGAATTGCTTCTGGAACTCAGGGAACACCACAAACAACTCCTTCACCGGTACTGGAACACTTGTATCCAGAACCCATTCGAGAACTCATTTGGGCGTGGATTCGTCCTCGAGGGGGAAAGAATATTTGTACTGTGTGGTGGGAATGAAAGGTTGGTTAGTTTGAGGAATGTGTGGAGGGATAATACTGGTTGCTCTGGATTGAGTAGTAGTTGACCCAGACGGCTCTGTGGATAATGAGGAGGGGACAAACAAGTGGTTTCTTGATGAAGGTGCCATTCCAGGCGCTGCACGAGTGGATGAGGATGACAAGGGAGAGAATTTCCTCGGTTACCATAGCAGATCTTGGATTCAGTTTCTTATGAGGCAGAACTTGAACACCATTGAATATAGGGTGCTTGCCCTTGTCCTTCGACACCTTGTCTGCTTGAAAGCTGGCCCAAGCTTGGGTGATGTAGGGCTGGAAATCAGGGTTAGCAGCAATAGATATGTCAGTATTTTCCCTTTCTGATTCCGTGACCATGAAGGCGGACAGGTCAATGTCCAGAATTGTGGGGGTATCTGGGTATGTTGTGGACAAGATACTGGCAGTAAGATGGGGAGGGGCTTCCCTCATGAATCCAGTAGATGTCGATGTTGAGGCTGAGGCAGATGGTCTTGCAGTCAGCATGTGGTCAATGGTGTTCTTTAGACATCAGCCTCCTGGTACTCGCGGTATCTCTGATCTGTCCAGCATATACAATCTGCCATCTGCTCCCTGAACCACTTTCCCAGCATTCAGATATTCAATGCATATGGCACACAAACGGGTAAAGTGTCCAGGTCCTGTGCAGAATCAGCAAAGGGGGTTGGAATGGGATGCCGTGTTAGACTCCATTTTAACCGTCGGAGCCAGATTGAAGGGCAGAATCAGAATGCTGGAAGAGCTGGCCCCTTGATGAGGCTGATATAACTGTTAAGATCAAGGGAGAATGTTGAATGTTGTGATCGATGAACGAAGGGCAGAGCCAGTCAGTAGGAACTTTGCTGTGGTAACAACATCTTCCATCAGGTAGGGGTCATCTGGATGTAAATCCAGTTTTACAATCACTAACCTATGATGAATCCGTTCTTGGATTGTTGATGGGAAACCTGCAAGGAAAATCATGTCGCACTCCATCTCAGAGAGCTTTCAGTTAGCAATTAGGACAGCAGATACTTTTGTGAACTTCCTGGTATACTTGCCCAGGTCATCCTGGTTACGCATTTGTTTGTTCCTGTAGTCCTCTACGAGGTACTGGATATCAGCACAGCAGTACCAGTTAGTACCTTTGCAACCTGGATACAGCTTTTTTACTGCTGTTACAAACACGTCCCACTCTGCAGGGTTAGCAGTTGGTTGTGGGAGTATCTCCCAGACTTTGGCTTCATCGAGGTTGGTGTACCAGAGAGCTGCTTTGATTTTTCTGGCATCATCAAGAGCCACTTGGCCGCCAAGGAGGTTGATGTCCTCTAAGTAGCAAGGGAGCTGGGATGGCGTCTTACCATCAAACTTTGGAGCATTCAGAGTACCACGTAGGGGAATGAGAACAGGTTGTGGTTGAGCCATTGCGGGGACCAGATTCTGGTGGAGGTTAGTAGATGGATTGTTCGGATTGACTGGAGTGTGAGGGGTTAATGGAACTGGTATGAGAGGAGGGGAAACAGATGGAGGAGTAGTGGAAGTAGCATTGGACGGGGGGAATAAAGGTGAGAGTGGATTGGTGGTGGGTACCGGTGGATAAACGCTGGTATCAAAAAGAAAAGATAAAGACGGTGAAGGAGTAAGGTCAGAAGGTACAGGAGAAAGAGGGGATGAGTTCGAAGATGGAAGGGAAGGAAGAGGAGTTAGTGGCGAGAGTACACCTAAATCAGGTGAACGGTACTGTGACGAAAAGGTGGTTCATTGAGGCGTGGATTGTGCAAAGCCTCTGGGGATGAAGGGCGAGTTAGCCAGATCAGAAGTGATTGGGCCAAGGCAAAGGTGCTGAGCTCTTTCCGGCATAACCAGAATCAAGAACTTGGAGTCTGTGGAGAGGTTTAGTTGGCGAAAATCAGAGAGAAGATCCTCTAGCTCTTGGTGCTGAGGTGTGGGTCTAAGCGACCTTCTCGACAACCTTGGTGAACCCCTTGCAGTGGGCTCCAGTTGTAGAAATAATAAGTGGGGTGGTGCTGACCCTAGAGAGGTCAAGCAAAGAGAAAAAAAAGGGCGTGTGCGAGTTTAGACTCGACCCAAGGGGTTCAGAGATGGTTGAAAAGATGAGAAGGGGTAGCGAAGACTTATCCTAACACTAAATACAAAGGTCTGGTAGAATCTGGACAAAGAGTAAAGTGGATACTATATAGCAATACAAATTCAGACAAAGACTGGGTCCAAACACGGTTGGACAGTGACGAACAAGTAAGGACGATGGCGAAAGAGACTGCGGAATGACAAAAGGACCAAGGCAGATGAGCACAAGATAATGATTCACCAGAAAAGTACAAGACTTTATAGTCTGGGCATTTCCCAGGACTTAGTACAAAGTGCGGATCTCTTTGATGCCACAAGCTCGCCACAGAATGACGCCACAAGATCTAGTGAGAAACTCTATTATAACGCCAACAATGATGGTAGATTAATGCATTACAAACAAAAAGAAGCGAATCTGGGTGGACGAGATGGTACCAACAGAGAAGAGAGGAGTCTGGACATTCCAGACACCTGCGGATCATTTCAGGACAAAAGGGAACAACCGGATACGTACAGATAAGACCAGATTACACCTGGAAAGGCATGGGACATGAAGGGATGCTTGGGGTACACTTGAGAATGACTTGAAGACAACTGGAAAGTGGGGAAAGGCTGTCCTTTACATGTAGAGAGCTGTAGACTCCTACACCAGACAGAGGATGAAGTGGATACAAATGACTAATAGATGGTCTGGTCTAACGAGACCCAGATTGAAATGGATAGCGATAAGTAGCAAAGGGACAACAACAACGAAAGACTTGGGGTATGATGAAATGAATCCAGAGAAGAATGGGAGATGAGATTCACCAATCAAGTACAAGACTTTATAGTCCAGGCACTTTCCCAGGACTGATTACAAAGCGCAGATCGCTACAATGCCACTAGTTCGCCACAGAATAATGCCACAAAGTTAGATGTAAATCTG